>JACCGJ010012180.1:0-12212 GCA_013407085.1 Atriophallophorus winterbourni
ACATTCCAAAGTATAACCAGTCTTTTTCAGAACCGGTTTATAATCAACAAACGTATTTAAATCTATTTTTCTTACGGTTACACAGATTTAATCGTCCAAACATAATTTCATATTCGTATTTCCCAGTAAATAGTTAGTTCACTCATCAATCAGGCAAATGGATATCAATCAGGTTAATTTCGTTTATTTTAAACAGATGGTTTCAGTTATTGTACACATTGAGCCTCTCAAACATACTATTTTGAATGTACAAAATTGCAAAGCGCCATGATTGAAAACTAATAAAAAGTGCGCTTTATAAGCAGGAACGTTGTGAATTTAACCCCCATACAAGAGCAAATTTGGTAAAACATGTCTAATTCTCTTTAAAGGCCAGTTTAACTAGTGTGTAGTGTACCAGACAACATAAAGATAGTCATGTAATGTGTTCTGATAATAAGGCTTGCAATTATGAATACCTCCATTCCTCGAGGTGATTAAACGCAAAATAGTTTTAACAATAGCCACAAATTGTCAAGGACAGCCTATTATCATTCCACAACACCGTATTTTGATGACGAAATTGGATTCACACGCAAGCAAGCGGGCTGATGAGAAAATGAGAAGTCTGACGCGAAACTTTCGTCATGCTGTTTTTCCTGTGTGTCAATCATGCATCGAATTCAGATAAAATGGTGTGAACCATATTCTATATGAATTTCCTGTGTTTGTAGAAAATCACCTTGTAACGGATAATTAACGAGCTATTGCGTGAAATGTTAGTATACATTGTGTTTCAAAGAAGTAGAAAAGATTTATCTTGTCGCGAGCACTCATTATGTGTTTCACATTCACAGAAAATTCAATACACCCCCCCACAAAACTTATTAAATGGAATAAACTTAACACCTTATACATCCGACTGAAATTGAGATTAGAGCAAAACAGTAAAATTGATAGGGAATAGTGAACTATGTTATAATATCCACCACCTTGAAATATACACGTTACAACTAATGCTACTCTTTGCGCCTGATGAATCCAGGTAGACGCTACCTCGTTGTGGATTGCAAGTTGGACTCAAGGAGCAACACATCATTTTTCTTAAATGTTTGAAGCGCTCGATCGATTTAGCTTCGTGATTCAGAATTTTAGCACCTTGTTTGATTGTTAGAATTCCACTGCCCATGAGCTCACAAAAACTGATCATACTGTCAATTACTAATGAAAACAAAAAAGCTCAAAACGCGTCGGTGAATTGAACATTTTTATAAATGTTCTATGCAAAAATTCACACATACGGCATGAAATCCACCGCTAAAATTTATTGCATTAATCCTCCCTGGATAAGCTGGTCTACAGAGCATGTTCACCCTATTACGTCAGCGCCGCCTGCGGTGGCTTGGTCATGTCTATAGAAGGACAAGCGCTGCGGACGAGATTGTTCCTCCAGAATTGGACTGCTTAGTCATTCAAAAAGCTGTAAAACATGAAATTCATGCGATTTTGATGTACATGCATGGTCGACATCCACCGAAGGAGGCCAACAATTCTGCCTGGATAATGATTTTAGTTCACGGATAATCGCCCACAATATTTTGCTGACTTATTTGTAATAGTTTTGGACATGTAATTTTAACAAATATTTCAATTCAGATACAGATATCCGTTAATTGAATGAGTCCAAATTATTAGTGGATTCAGTAAAAAACGATCCTGCCTGACAAACTTGTTATTAGCAAAAGAATCTTGGTCTGAGCTACTGGATGCCGGCAACTCCGTGGACGTAATTTATATCGAATTCTCAAAAGCCCTTGATCGTGTGAATCACGAAATACTTTCGTCGAAACTACTCACTTACGGAGTACAGGGTGAACTCCATGCATGAATTAAAGAATGGTTGATACCTCGTGAAATGTATGTGAGAGTCAAAACCGAACTATCCGAGTCGATTAAAGTTGCCCGTGGTGTCCCACAAGGATCAGTCCTCGGACCGCTTTTGTTTTTAATATATATAAACGACTTGCCTACTGTATTGCAGTCGTCCGTGTTTATTTTCCCTGATGGCGAAAAGCTTTGACGCGAGATAAATTCCACAGACGACACGCAGAACCTGCAACTGGATATCGATATGATTCCCACTTGGTCAATAGACAACGAAATGCCCCTGAATGATTCGGAATGCAGACTATTGTCTCTCAACAGCAAGTCGAGCAAAGAATATTATCTTGGTCGCACTGTTATTAAACCCGCCTCCTCCGAAAAACATTTAGGTGTGATTATCCAATCAGACTTAGGAAACTCAATGCAATGTCGACTGGCTGCCTGCAATGCAGAAAACAACTTGGGTTTCCTAGGCTCGTTTGACCCCAATATTGCCTGGAAATTGATTTCAACGTACATCCGTCCTCATGTTGAATATGCTATACCGGCATGGGATCCTTGGTTGGAAAAAGATATTCTACTATTAGAAACTCCACAGCGCAGAGCGACGAAACTTGTCATGGGACTATGAAATTATCCATACGAAACGCAACTTAAATTATTGAATTTGAATTCGGCTAATTACAGACGGAAACGAGGAGCACTAATATTCATTTGGACAGTGCTTAATCAAACAAATCATCCTTGCCGTCATTTGTTTCATGTGTCCCATAACACATATCTGCGGGGTGTCACCAATCAAAACTTTACCAACAGCATAGCAGGTTGAACTGCCGCAAATATGCATTTTCCGTTCACAATGTGCAACTGTGGAACAGTTTACATACTCAAGTGATACAATCTGGAACCGTTGAAGTTTTCAAGAAATTACTAGATATCCAGATGGACAAGTATGTTTTTTATGTTTGACAATAATCTAACAATATTTTGATATTTTTTACCATCCGACCTGATGTACATTTATGATGGTCTTGTAAAGCATAGCTTTTTACCTGCATATAATCTATGAATAAATCAATGAATATTTTCTGGATGGCCTCTTAACTACAGCAGTAAAATGGCATCGCTGAGTATTCTTTCAAATTTGAATTAATTTGGTTGCAGCCATCTGCTACATCTTTCATACAATACACATCTGCATAGTCACCCAGCTAAGCAGGTTAAACTGCAGGAAATACGCATTTTGCCTTCGCAATGTGCAATTGTGGAACACTTCACGTGGTACAACCTGGAACCAATGTCACTTTTAAAAAATCACTAGATGTACATATGGACAAGTATGTTTTCACAGTTGACTTAATCTTTAACAATGTTATATTTGACATGTTTACCACGTACATTTTTGTTGTTCGTGTGAAGTATTCCTTTCTTACCCGAATACTATCCATGAATAAATCGATGAATAAATCCATCAGTGTTGTGATAATTTAATCTCTGTGCATTATTGTTTTGCCTTCTGTTCTTCGCACTAGCCTAGGTTGGTGGTGGATATTGGACTTATTAGATTTATATAATGTTGTCGGCATTTATAAGATTATCCGTCTGATTGATACGGATAGACTGGCATTGAGTCTCAAATGTGTTTGATTAATTTTTCGCGAACTCTCTCCGTCGAATTAGATGTCTTTCTACGGTTTGCCAGATATACACATTTGTAACAGCTTGCGAGACCACACGTTGTAGGGACGTAAGAATATGAAGTAGTTGATGAGTGCAAACAGCGTGAAACCGGTCGTCGTGCTTTTGACGGAAATACAAGCAAATGAGCATTTTTGTTCATGTTTATGCTCGACAGTCTCAAATATACCGCCGTATAAGCCCTTGCATATTTTAAACCCCATATGCATATACTCGTCAGGAAAATGGCCACAGACTAATCCGACGATAAATTAGACTAAGCGCATCGAAACTTCATCTTGGAAAGATAGATGCGAGAAAAAGTACAATAATAACACTACCAAGTCAATCAGTAGTTGACGTGTTTGAAACAAATGCAACCAACAAAATAGATATCTGTATTCCAACAAAACGATCAGGCATCATTGCAAAACAAACTTCCTTCAAATGCCGACTCTGGGGGAGTCGGCCTAACATATATTATACACTCCCCTAGTCTCCTTTCCCACACCCCATTCTTGTTGAGGCAAACTACTATGAAAAGCATCTACACCAACGCACAATATCTTGGAAACAAAATCAGTGAACTGCGTACAGTTTTTGTGAAATGTTCCCCAGACACCAACGACGTAACGGAATCGTGGCTACAGACTCATCAAACGATTAATGCACTTGAATTAGCCGGAATATTGCTTATTCACCTTGAATGTTAAACGAAATGAGGAAGGGTAGCATTGTATTATATGCAAAACATTACGTGTCGTCAGATTACAGATCAGCACATCGTGGTACTGGATACACTCTGTGTGCTGACTAATTAGCCAACGGCAAAGACTGTGTTTTAAGAGTGGTATATCGCCCTCATGCTGCAAAGGAAACTTACAATCTGGACTTACTCGACACTTGGATTCACTTGTGGATTTTTGATTATGGGTGACTTCAATTTACCGGATCTGCAGAGCAGTACCATTTACCCAGAAAACTTCCACGAACACGCATTCAGTGAGTTATTAGACGACATCCCTCTTTATAACCACATTGCATGCAATACCCGAAACCACAGAACCGATGTACCTTCAATCTCGGATATGGTTCTGACAAGCAATAAACATGACATTGATAACGTTGCTTACGAAAGTCCACTGAGACTACGTGATCACGTTGTCATCCGGTTTGACTATTTGTTTGAATCTGTGAGAACAAATGACGCCCGTAAAGCAGTTCGGCGGATTAACATTATACCTTTCAGTGATGCTATTAAAAACACGATTTGCTGCCAACCGGAAACCGGCAGCGTACATGAGTTCTTGGTATGGCTAATATCTAACCCTAATAATTCAATCCGCCAAGGACTGTCCCAAGCCCGTCTGAGAAAGGAGAATCGGTGGGATTAGGGCTAGCAACTCTATCCCATAAAACCTACATTGCAACGGAAACGCTGACAGCACATCCGTAAATTCTACTTATTAATGGCTAAAGGAGTGATACGAACCTGACAAAAGGTCCCATGACGGATGGAGATGAAAGCCGAAGGAAGTTTCCAGCCCGATGGCCAATCTCCTTACGCCGAAAAGAACGATAAGACTTGGTTGCTTGAACGTTCGAACGCTGTTTCAAGCTGGCAAGCTGGCTCAAGCCAGCTCAACCCGAATACTATCTATGAATAAATCGATGAATAAATTCACCAGTGCTGTGATAGTTTGAGCACTGTGCGTCGTTGTTTTGCTGTCTGCTCTACCAAGTCAATCAGTGGTTGACGTGTTAGAAACAAATGCAGCCAACAATATAGATAACTGTATTTCAACAAAACGATTAGGCATCATTGCAAAATACCATCAAATGTCGACTCTGGAGGAGTCCGCCTAACAAATATTCGGCACTCCGCTAGACTCCTTTCCCACACCCAATCCTTGTTGTTTATAACAACTATAAAATGCATCTACAACAACGCACCATGTCTCGGAAATAAAATTGGTGAACTGCGTGCAGGTTTATTGAAATGTTCCCCAGGCATCAACAACGTAACGGAATCGTGGCTTCAGTTTCATCAAACAAATAGTGAACTAGAATTCGCCGGAATGTCACTTATTCGAAATGACAGTGAAACTGGATGAGAAGGAGTAGCTTTGTATTATAGCCAACACATTATGTGCCTTGAGATTACGGAACCAAACATTGTGTTACGAGATACGCTCTGGTCCTCAATTTGATTTGTTAATGGCGAAGAGAGTAGTAGTAGTAGTAGTAGTAGTAGTAGTAGTAGTAGTAGTAGTAGTAGTAGTAGTAGTAGTAGTAGTAGTAGTAGTAGTAGTAGTAGTAGTAGTAGTAGTAGTAGTAGTAGTAGTAGTAGTAGTAGTAGTAGTATGAGTAGCCTTTCCCCCACAGTCTGCACAGGAAACTTACAATCTCGTCCTATTCGACAGAATTCGTATGGTTACTTTCAGATTCACTTGTGGATTTTAAATAATGAATGACATTCAATTTACCGAATCTGCATATCACTACCATTCACTTAGAACACTCCCTCAAACGCGAATTCCATCATCTGAGACCTGGGAAACATTCCGCTTGCTGCGGAACAAGTTGAACAAATCTGTCATTCAAGAATGGTTCGGATGACTCATAAACGATGTACAATATGAGTCCAATTTAGCTTTACCTATAAAGTAAATAATACTTTCCCACCCACTGTAAGATTCACATCATCATCGAAATCTCACCAACTTCTGAGGTCAAGGTTGAATGTTGGATAAACCACAATCGAAGGAAAACAACCGCATGAAAATTTTATTCCTTACGCGTGTGTTTTGCTTGAGTTCGCTACTTGTCCTACTGGTGAACGCCACTATTTCAAAACAGTCGTTTACAAGTTTATTCCTTGTTGATCATTCTTCCACTGTTACAATGCATGCGGATCCTCCTTCTACTGACCTTACCTGATGAGTGCAATCATCACAAAACCAATCGTGGGGTGTGACAGCAATGCTTGCAAATGCAGTGTTTATCGACTAGTTTAGTTTTATATGAGTCGAAGCTTCACGATTACTTGCGATCTAACCCTAATATTGTCAAGAACGTTTTAACAACGATTGGCTTGCCAAAATTATGATGCCCGAGTGGCTGTACAAAGACAGAGGTAATTTCCTGTTCAATGTTATAACTTGAATCTTGATCCATTTACAGACTGAATTGAATCTAAAAAGACAAATCGTAAATAAATCTCCACTTTTCAACATGCTCACATTCATCGTTGGTTGACGTCGTCAGTTGAGGACAGAGAATTAAGTTACCGAATATTGCGAATCTTTTTTTCGCCGAAGGATACGATTATCCATTGAAGCTGCATTAAATGGAAATCGTTGTGAACTAATTCGCGATGGCCGATCTTCAAATCAATTCTCAGCTACATATGTTTTGCGGGAATGGCTTATCTCTACTGTAGTAGCATCGATCCAGTACAGACTGTAACCCGAGGGACTCTGAACCTACTAAAGACAGCTTCACACACCCATTATCTTAGATATTGTGATACGAATTTTTAAATTGATTTTACTTGCAGATCATATTGAATATTATTAATTTGACGTACTCTGTTGCTCACATCCATCGTACTTTCTAAACTATACCGGTTCCTGCTGTTTACATTCATCAAGTAGATACAAATAGTTTTGCTTCGATTGAGCAGCAAGCGTTGGACTGTGGGCAACAAACGTTCGCATTTGAAAACACCGAGCAAAATGTTTCGAAAAGCCTACTCCACCTACTGATTTTGGTTTGGAAGTGTCCGCTAATGTGTATTCCTGATTGCCAAAGCGCGCTAGAACTCCGCCAAGGACGGTCCCAATCCCGTCTGAGAAAGGAGGAGGGTTGGGCTTAGGGCTAGCAACCCTATCCCGTAAAACCTACATTGCTACGGAAACGATGACAACAGATCCGTGGCTCGGTCATGTTTGCAGGATGGATCCCAGTTCGCATACGAAGGTAGCCATTCACTGGCGTCCGCAAGGTAAACGAAAAGGGGACGGCCAAAGGAAACTTGGCGCAGAACGTTGGAACGCGAACTAGATGCAGAAGGATTCACGGTGCAGACGGCAACGGAAGCAGCGACAGACCGGAACCACTGGCGTGAAGTTTTCTTCGCCTCATGTGCCACCCGGCACGGAGAGGAATGAGTGAGTGAAAGCGCGCTAGGTCATGTCAATCGTCTCTTACTAGTAAACCTATTAAAATCGCGGGTTCTATCAGTTAAAACATTAAAATCGATATGTGGATATTTTCCGACAGATTCGAATACATTGACGTCAACATGATACGCTCTACTTTTATTTTTCCACTGAGAAAGATTGGCTTTAAATAGCAATTCCAGTCCTATTAATCTTTCCAAAATGCCAGACGCCGCTTTTACAGTCGCCCTTGAAAACCGCATTCAAATACACGGACGAGGTAGCATCTTGTTTACCATTCTTCCACTGTTTAAAGCGCATGCGGACCTTGATCCTATTATCCACACCTAATGAGTGCAAACAATGCCAAAACGGTCTTGGGGTGTGTTTGATGGAAATGCATGCAAATGAGCTTTTTTATTCATGGTCATGGGTTCAAACACAGTCTGCATGAGTATGGGCTCACGCTAATGAACAGGTTGGTCGTTTTAACCTTAGCTAACAGTGGAATACAAGCGCAACTTGTTTGCCGTATATATCTGGGGCAATAGCTATGCAACTCTCAAGATGCATTCATCAGTTTAAATCTCGAGCCAAATGTTAATTCTCTGGACGGTGCACATGGTGAATTTATTTTGGCTGATGTTGTTCTCTGAAGTATCTTCGAAATTATCAATTTTGATTGGTTTTGCGGCAACTCGATATATCATATTTTGGTCACAGCAGATTCATGAAATTCTATCCCAACCAACTAAATGTTAGTGAAACTTAAAATCCTCTAGGAAGCTTAAGTTGACTTGGAAATGAAAAATAGACTTTCATGCCGTGGAAGGCTTTTGTTTAAATTATGAAGACCTTTTCGATGCAAAACATTTTGGGAATGTTCATTTTTGCATTCGTGGCATTTGAAATGTGAAAGAAAATGTTGAGCATTGCGTATGTGAAATATACCCATGTGAATAAACATGTGAAGTTGCATAATCTGCGTAACATGAAAATGATTTTGATGCAAAAAGTGAATGTAAATTCTTAGCAATGGATGAACAGAAGTCGATCATGTGAAAGTGACGCCTTCGGTGGATCGTTCAAGACGCGCACATCGAGCGGACGTGATACATCACGGTGTCATGTGAGTCCACCGAAACGGCAAAGTCATCCCACAACGCGTGTGTTCCAGCATGCTCTCCCGAGAATACGTCCGTCAACAGGTAATCGAAACACTCTTTACAAACACGATCAATCATCAGCTGATACAAGGCCACGGAGATTTTTTGTCGGGCGCCACTGCCATTCATGAATGCGATCGCCCACGTGTGAGGTTGGTCAAACAGACGTCGGGACCATAACTTTAACAAAAATGGTTGTAAAGAAATTAAGGTTGAGAAATGAAAGATTTCAATTCATGAGGGTTACAGGTTGAATTTCTTATCCTGTTTTAACGAATACTTGAATCAATGATATTTAATACCCGATTAAACTACTTGGTAATTCTCGATCGGATGATGTTCATTTTGTGTTCAGCCATATGTGCAAATTATGCTCCTCAGATAAATCACATTTTGCAGATATTTAATCAAAATTCCCAGTAAAATTATTTAAAATGTATTATGTGAGAATTGATATTTACAGAACAAATCTAATTGTATTTTTGTAAAAGTGTTAAGTATTACTGAAATTTGAGTGCATAAATATAGAACATAAATACGCATTTATGTAATATGTATTATTATTATTGATATATCTTACCATCAATTGGAAAAATGATTTAGAATTATTGTCTCTAATTTGCAGTTGAATTCCTGTCGTTATTCGTTTTCAAATTAGGAGCTTGGTCATTTATAATTCTATTTTTGCACAAGATTACTTCACAATTCTTCACTGGGGTATGCAGAACTTAGAACTTAAACGTCGATGTTCAAGAGAACTCATGAAAAAACCACATTAAAAGTGATTGTTTAGATTAGTTTTATGCTTTATCCATTTTAGCAGAGAATATTTGGAATATTTCCAAGCTGAATGTAGGCGGAATTTAGCCCACTGATCAACATTAGGGTGACAAGTATGGGCACTGTGTTACTCCCAAGTCCCTGTTGATAAAATATCTTTGCAATTTACCAGTGACGCTATATACTTGTATACATTATCGACAAATCGGGATCTAGTCAAGGATTTTAGCTACTAGCTATCTGATGGAAAGGCATTCGAGTGAATCTCATGTGAGATTACATTCAGAGCTGACAGGGTCAATTAAGTTTTACGTGTACCATTTCAAAGCAAAAGGAATTTATTGAATTTGATGCAACAACCTGTACACCAGTGATTTCCGCGATGAACATTGGCATTCGTACACCAGTGTCTTGATCTATGGCAATCAACCAAGGATTTCTCAGCAACCTCGACGAAAATGAATCCATCTCGCCAACATTGAAACGGAAAAACAACGGCGAAGCGAACAGACACCACATGAGCATTTGGGTGCGTTGTTCGTTGTGATTCCAAAACGGATTTCCAACGGAGAGCGGCCCGAGGTCAACCCACCGTCCGGGACCAGCTAGCGCGTAGATCAGCTGTCCATTGATACGAAACCAATCGATAGCATGGAACACGTCATTCCAACCGATGGCAGGATTTCTAAACGGGTTCCACGAATTGCATGCACTGAGGATCGATGTCCAGTTGACCGTCTCCAAATCAAGGTGTAATCTCGTTCTCATATGACCACCGTTACAAGCTATGAGAAATGGCCGTGACTTTTTATGCATCTCCATTGCGTATTTTAACTGCAAATCAATTTCAGTAGGTCCATCATTCCAAGATCCGTGCAATGACAAGTATTCAATTTCCCACTCGATAAACGATTCCATATCTGACGCCAAATATTGATCGCTGATTGGAGTGCCCGAACCCAGATGCATTTCCATACTTTGTATTGTTAGACTGAGATTTAGAAGGCCCTGTTAAATTTGAGAACACGATTATAGCGTTCTTTCTTATCCAGTAACCGTTTGACTTGTGGTGAAAAAGTTACTATATATCGCTAGATTAATCCTTTGTTTGAGCTTCAAAATTTTAATGGAATACTTGGACGTGGACTAAAGTTTAGCATTTGACTGTTGAATTTTAATCCTATTAACAATTTAAGCACCCCACACATATTCCGTGAACATTTTTTTGCGGCAGCTTGATGCTGACCCGATATAATTAGAGCGCTTTGTGATGAATTTGATGCAGTCGTTAATTGTGTCCGGTGAATATATCCCGTATATTTTTACACAATCAGTCACGCGAACTTCGCATCACTGAGGTCAACCTTACCAATGTTATTCACAGGCACACACGAATTTCACAACTCAACAGAAAACCATTCGGTTACGTGCATTTATTTAGCACATGACAAAGAATAAAACGCACACCAATCTTATATAGGTAAATCACGTAAGCACATCACCGACCTTAATTTGTCGTTCCATCTGTCACTTTACTATGATATGTCAATCGATTTCGAACCATCCGGTTCATATCAAGCCATACGCACGCTGGTCTCGTTTGACGAACTTTGACGAATTGCATATCATTCATTAGCGGCTAATGTCCACCGTTGCTTTATGCTTTTGAAAACGCTTTTGCTTGAACCGTTTTAATGCAATCCTGTGGAATATCAATCCATCCGATAGCTTGTGATTTGCACTCATTGATCTGCACTGCACAATTCTACGAAATGTTATCTCAACATTGTTGGTGTGCCCATTATTAACTAAAATGGATTGAATGATATACGCTATCAGCTAGTGCGTTGCCCTTCTTAGTTATTTTGTGGTAGAAATCCGGATTAGTTGTGCCAAACTCGTTCAAATTGACCTGACATTCTAAGTTTGTTTACCACTTCCGTGCTATTTCAATTCTACAATGGATACCTAGTGACAGCAGACAACCAGTTGGCATGTCATGTCTACATCGCTAGACCTCCAAGGATTCCTATAACCTGTGAAACTGTATTCAAATAGCATGGTTTGTTGAGCGTAGAATGACTAAAATTATATCTTTGTTTCTAATATTTAGTAGCGGGTTAAATTCTATTAAGGAACGTTCACTTGATACGCCAGTGTTGAGATATTTGAAAGCATATCTATTAACGTGTCCTTGCCTGAGGAAACCTCGTGACTTCACTCTGTGGTTGTCCTTTCGTTAACGTCCGTGACGGCCCTTGCCACCCACTGTCCAATTGCACAAAGTGATATCCAGCCCGTCGGAATCCGAGGGAGGTCATTTTCGCCACGTTTGTCTTGATCACATTTTCCGTCAGACAATACGCTTGATAGAGATCACATTCCCTTCTTCCGACGTAATAACCCCAAGTGGACCATCCCATTGGTGGTGACTTTTGTAAGGTGTTCATATAGGGACCAAAGATTGTTGAATCAACGAATTGGAGCAACACCATTGAAATGTAGATAGGTTGACACATTCCAAAAATATCAAATCAAATATTCTAAAATTGAATTGAATTTT
>JACCGJ010012185.1:0-15007 GCA_013407085.1 Atriophallophorus winterbourni
GAATCAAGGAAATTCCCCAATATAGAGTTACGCGCAAAATCCCAGGTATTTCAGAACCAACGAGGATTTGTCAACAAAAGCGGTACTATATTGAGGCAATCAAAATAACTGAAAAACATACCTCAATTATTGGGTTAACCGGGTTAGATCCGGGTCAATATCAAAACAATATCGTGTACGTACCAAGTTACGTACACGAGTCAAAATCAAATCAGGTTCAAATGTACGACCGTCCCACGCAATCGAGATTACGACAAATTGTGCACAGTAAATCAAGGTCAAAATAAGCAAAAGGGTCCGTAAAACAATATGATAATGACAGGTCAGAAAACAGTGTGGAAGGCGACATTGACGGAACAGAAAGAAGCAACACCGCCCCCCAAAGCCAGCATGGCTTTCGTTCCACGCGGACTTTCTGTTCCTTTCATCCTTCATCAGATCTGCACACATGTCAATCGAAGGTATTTTGACATTAACAAGATTTTGCTCCGATGCACACACACGGGAATTCGAATCAACATAAATACTGATCACGTCGACTGGTGACACTTCATATTTCGATGTATCACCACCGCAACCTTCCGGACTGTTCCACCGATCACGTGAAATGGACATCTCAGCAGCTCGGCCAGGTTCCCCGTCAAATCCGGAATCAAATACCAGTTTCGTGGGAATATCCAGATGTGTCTTCAACAGACCTGATCGCGTCGTCAAATCAGTCTCAGTAAAATCAGTGGTCATATTATCACGATTATAACAATGCGAAATAAAACAAGCAGGACGTCCACAACTTTGTGAGAAAGGCTGAATCGTGACAAAGTCATCAACATCTGCAACGGGTGCCTTTCGTTCAAACACATCAACCGAAATTTCTGGTTCACCAGAGCTATTGCAGTCTAACCTTTGGATATTTGGGATTGGACGACAGGTCAATGTGTTCGTGGTGCAGTGGTTATGTGCTTCGCTGGGGGGAGTGAGGTCCCGGGTTCGAACCTCGGTGGCGACAATATTTTCGAAATAATTTTCGTCATCGTTAAGAAGACTCGGCATTCTTTCTAAATAAAGTTTTCTAATTTTTCTCTCCTTTATCTCAATTTCAATTTCATCGATAGCAATTTCCTGCTCTAATTTTCTTCGCTCTCTTGCTTTTCGTTTTCTTTCCATTTCGTCGAGTCTTGCTTCTGCTGGTTCAGCGAAACGATGTCCGTATGTTTGCAAAGATGGAGAAAATGAACTGTAAGGAGAATCATTAGCGAAATTGTCTTCGTTCTCCAGCGACTTGGTAAAACCTTTATTGAACATTTCAGCTACTATACGATTTCTTGACGAATGCATTCAAAATGTCGAATCGAAATTTACGAAGACGGATGAACACTCCGAATTAATTGAGCACCTTGTAGTATTAATTGAGTACTGCTTTTGTTGACAAATCTTCGTTGGTTCTGAAATACCTGGGATTTTGCGCGTAACTCTATATTGGGGAATTCCTTGATTCTCAATAAGAATCAACAGTACTCAATTACCTTTATTGCGTGGACAATCCTTCGATCATCGCTGGATTTTTTGCTCTACATTTGGTTCACACGACGGAGAATATCATCTTCAAATATGCCTAGAACGAGGACTGGCAAGTCGTCTAACGAATTCGATGACGTTATTTTAAACCCCGATCCCGGTTTTGAACTTTCTACTATGTTTAATAATTCTCCTGATAAATCCCTGCATACTCCCATACGTATACCTTCCTCGAACGATAATTTTAATAATTTGCCTTTAAACTCTGCTATTTTAACTTTACCTGTCCAGCACCGTCCTCCTAGCTTAGGTGATGGTAAAGGTGTTGAATCTAGAGCGTTTGATGATCATAAGGAACGCCGTCGAAAATTGGCTAAAAAATAAACGAGGATGAAATAGCCATTAAATTGAAGGAGCTGGATATTTGTAGACACAGCCTAGAGGCGAAGCGGAAAATGATGCACGATTTCGATTCCTTTCGATGATATCAAAGGCGATAATGAAATCGACCCGATCCTAATGCGTAAACATGCTCCAAGTCCATTGCACTCATCTAAATCCGGGAACGAATGTCCTGTTTTGAGTAACGCAGCGTTACGTGAGATGCCGATGAACGCATCTGGTTCGACGCGGTATTGTGACATGCGTGGAGATGGATTACCTAGGATAGACATAGATAAGTTCGATGGTAATCCGATGGAATTCTGAAAATTCGTCAAAGCCTTTGAGATGACCATCGAAGACCGCATTTCTAATGATAAACGCAAATTAATGTATTTATTACATTACTGCAGTGGTTCTGCAAAGGACGCTATTGAACATTGTGTTTACCTCCCAGATAGTGAAGGATATTGTCAAGCCCGACGCATCCTTAAGACGGAATTCGGTCGCCCACATGATATCGTCCAGTCATTTTTGAAAGAGATTCTCAATGGCGACATCATTAATCAGAATGACATCGGTTCGCTTCGAAACCTGACACGCAGACTGCGCAATTGCGAGCTTGCTCTTGGACAGTTGAATCGCTTGGGCGAGCTAAACAATACGACAAATTTGAAGTTAATTGTCGAGCGCTTACCCAAACATTTGCGTTACAAGTGGGCTGAGTGCGTTGATGAAATCATTCGATTTGACGGAGAGCCCACCTTTAGGGACTTAGTTCGTTTCTTGGAGAGACAAGTCTCAATGGCTACTAGCTGTTTCGGTGCTTTAGCTAGTGGGCGTGAAGCGAAGGCTGGTCCACTGACACATGCGAATACTCGAAGAATTCGATTGAATGTCACTTCAACAACTGAGTCATCGCGATGCCCACATTGCTCCATGAAACATGAGTTACAAAATTGTACATCGTTCGGCAGTCTGTCTTATGCTGAAAGGATTAACAGACTTAAAATGTCTAAACTCTGCTTCAACTGCTTTCAAGCAAACCACATAGCAGCTGACTGCAAGCAAGCTCCTGGATGTGGGAAAGATGGTTGTAAGGGTAAACATCACCTGCTCTTACATCGTACCGTTCAGCGTGAATACGCAATGAAGATTAATTCGACAAGCACTCAAAGATGTAGCAGTTTCTTGTCCATCGTTGCAGTGAGAGTAGTAGGTCCGAACGGAGTAGTTCTTACGAATGCACTTCTGGATAACGGGTCGGATGCGACATTGGTGACAGCTGACTTAGCCGAGGAATTAGGGCTGTCAGGTGCGCCAGCCTATGTTGACGTTACCTCAGTGCATGGAACACGCAAGCAAAAAACTGCCATCACGTCATTTGTCATTCAATCTCTGTATGATGGTACCAAAGTTGATGTTGATCAGGCGTACGTGATGGATTCTCTTCCCGTTGAAAAGGTGACAATTCCCGAAGAATCATTATTGACGCAATTGAGTCACTTATCCGACGTCAAGTTAACTCGCATTCCGGATAAAACGGTTCGTATTTTATTGGGAGTTAATGTTCCAGAAGTACACTGGGTATTACAGCAGCGGCTCGGTAAGCCAAAACAACCATTCGCACATTTGACACCATTGGGATGGACAATCATTGGTCCTACGTCGACAGTTGGGCATAGAGCGTCGATAAATTGCCTCAACACCCAAAGAGACATGAACGAGGATATTTTGAAATTGTTTGAAAGTGAATTTTCCGAGAATCGCGATCGCAGTACACTGTCTATGTCCATACAAGATAAACACATACTATCGATGGCCGAGGTTGGCACGCGTTTTCAAAGTGGACATTACGAAGTACCTATTCCTTGGAAATTCGATAAGCGTCATGGCCCACGTAACCGTATACTGGCAGAAAAGCGGCTCAGCTATTTAAAGAGTCGATTGCTGAATGACACGTCGTTGTTATCAAAATATGACGAAATATTTCGAGATTATCTAAGTAAGGGATACGTGGAAAAGCTTTTGCCTGCGGTTAATGAGGGCATTTGCTACATACCGCATCACCCAGTTTTGAATCCTCGAAAGCCGGATAAAGTGAGAATCGTGTTCGATTGTGCGGCGAAGTTTCATGGAACTTCTTTGAACGACTGCATACATCCTGGTCCTGATTTGACTAACAGCATCACAGGAGTACTTTTGAGATTTCGCTTGAAGGAGATCGCAATATCAGCCGATATCCAGGAGATGTTTCTTCAAGTTCGTCTTCCATTAGTTGATCGAGATTCATTTTGTTTTCTCTGGCATACTGACGGAGATCTCAATCGTTCCCCAGAAACATACAGGTTGAATGTTCATCCATTCGGAGCAACTTCCTCGCCATTCTGTGCGAATTTTGCGTTGCGTATAGCAGCGGACGATAATGCTGACAAGTTTAGCACGGACACGATATTAGTTGTAAAGAGGAATTTCTACGTTGACGACTGTTTGGTATCTGTCGATACTGCCGAAGATGCTATCAAACTGGCCGATGAACTCCGACAGTTATTGCAACTTGGTGGGTTTCGTTTACATAAATGGGTTAGCGATAATGTATCGGTACTGGAAAGTATACCTGCATCAGAAAGAGCAATACATCCAGGTGATTTAAATATTGCAGATTCAAGTTTACAACACACTTTGGGTCTTTGTTGGTCCGTTGGCAGAGATCTATTCAGATTTGTCGTCAATATTCCTCCTCGTCCTATATCCCGCCGTGGCATACTATCATGTATCGCATCATTGTATGATCCTTTGGGGTTTGTTGCGCCTATTTTACTAAAGCCGAAAAGATTGTTACAAACATTATGCAAGAAAGGACACAGTTGGGACGAGGAGCTGATTGGTGTTGAAAGGAGAACTTGGGAAATCTGGAAAGAAGAGATACAACTCGTGAAGTCGTTGGAGATTCCGCGATGCATAAAACCATCTGGGTTTAACTGTGAACATATGTCTCTTCATATTTTCTCCGATGCATCGGAGGTTGGTTATGGATCAGTAGCGTACGTGCGATATTCATCTCCAGAAGTAAAACCGTATTGCAGTTTTGTGCTGGGGAAAGCGCGTGTTTGTCCTCTCAAACCTATTACTATTCCCAGGCTCGAATTACAGGCGGCGGTCCTTTCGGTAAAAATGTTGCGAAACATATATGATGAACTTGGCTGGGATAATTTGAAGACTTACCTTTGGACTGATTCAACCATTGTTTTGTTCTATATTCACAATACTGAATCCCGATTTCAAACGTTTGTGGCTAATCGCATCGGTTTCATCCGTGAGCACACAGAGCCAACACAATGGAGACATATATCGTCGAACAATAACCCGGCAGATATTGGCTCTCGTGGTATTGACGCTCGAGAATTTCATTTGCTTGATCGATGGCTGTACGGTCCAGGTTTTCTATTGACTGATGAACATGATTGGCCTGCATATCGCCCGAGTGGCTTATCGCTTGATGACAAACATCTCGAGTTTAAAAGAAAAACCGTTACATTAGCGACTGTATCGACTCTACCCCCATTCGATAAGCTTCTCTGTTACTATTCATCATGGAACAAGCTCATGTGTGCCGTTGCGTGGCTACGCCGATTTCAACTATACATCTTGCGTAGAATTGACACAACATTTACTATTAATTTAAAAGTTGGCGCATTAACATTGGACGAACTTCAAGAAGCTGAATACTATATCTTGCGCTATGTTCAAGGTTTGTACTTCGCAGAAGAGCTAAAGGCACTGCAAGGAATGTCCGAGAAGCTCATCACCAATATTATGAAATCATCACAGTTGCGTAAACTAAACCCCATTTTGAAGAGAGATCTGTTGTGTGTTGGAGGCCGACTCGGAAGTGCTTCAATTGAACCCCAATGCATGCATCCCATCATACTACCCTCTAAACATCCCGTGACTACTATTCTTGTACGATACATCCATGAAGCGGAAGGTCACATGGGTGTTAATTGTGTTTTAGCCGCATCACGACGAAAATACTGGATACTGCGAGGTGCTTCTGTGGTGAAGGGTATCGTGCGTAAATGCATCTCGTGCAGAATGCGATCCGCAAAACCGTCTGAACAAATTATGGCAGATTTACCGGAATGCCGATTGACACCTGGCTATGCCTTTGAGGCAACTGGAGTTGACATTTTCGGTCCGTTTTTGGTACGAGAAGGGCGTGTTAACAGAAAACGATATGGATGCATTTTTACCTGTCTGAAAACACGTGCAGTTCATTTAGAAGTTACGTATTCCTTATCGATTGATTCATTTCTGATGGCGTTATCCCGTTTTATTAATCGACGTGGCCCCCCTAAGTATATGTTCAGTGACAGAGGCAGCAATTTCGTTGGGGCAGAGCATGAACTGAGACGTTTTTCAAATGAACTTGACGATACCAAAGTTCACAAGAGTCTGTTGAACAAAGGGATCGAGTGGAAATTTAACCCTCCCTATAGTAGTCACCGCGGAGGAATTTGGGAGCGGCAGATCAGATCCGTACGCCGCATTTTGAGTGCAGTTTCACGGGAACAAGTCTTGACAGACGAATCCTTAATGACCTTTTTGAGCGAAGTGGAACGAATACTGAACAATCGGCCGATTGTACCGTTGTATGATGATCCGGACCAACCAATTGCGTTGACCCCAAATCACCTGTTACTGGGCCGTGAACACGGCAGTGTGTTAGATGACTGCCTAAACCTCAGGGATCGGTATACGAAGCGCTGGCGACAAGCCCAAGTACTTGCAAACGCGTTTTGGCGTCGTTGGTTGATAGAGTATTTACCATTGTTACAAGTGAGGCATAAATGGATGCGTCTGCGAAGAGAATTTGCTGTTGGCGACTATGTTCTTTACCAAAACGAAAGTGCGTCGCGCGGTTCTTGGAAGAAAGCGATCGTGTCTGAGACTCTACTCGGTTCTGATGGTCATGTACGGGAAGTTTTGTTACGCACCGCAGACGGGGAGCTTAAAAGAGATATACGCCGTGTGTGGTTATTGGAAGGTGATGGAGAGTGATAGTTGTTAGAAAGCCGAGGTGGCTTTGGGGGGCGGTGTTGGATCCTTTCACCTTCCAATATCTATTTGTAATATTTCATGTAAATTGTGAAATCCAAACACTCCTATTTTTTCTTGTTTCCTACTGCACTTTTGTTTTACTCTTTCTTTTTGTGTAATTGACTCCATTTTGACCGCGCTATTTTTGTCTTGACTCGTGTACGTAACTTGGTACGTACACGATATTGTTTTTTACATTGACCCGGATCTAACCCGATTAACCCAATAATTGAGTACCGCTTTTGTTGACAAATCTTCGTTGGTTCTGAAATACCTGGGATTTTGCGCGTAACTCTATATTGGGGAATTCCTTGATTCTCAATAAGAATCAACAGATAGTTTAAAATCATCAATATAAGTAGTTGCGTTCCGCTCAGATTTCCAGCGTAGCTCATTATTTCAAACAATCATTCGTTGCGGACATCAGATAAAGTGGGTAAGCAAAATATCACACCACATATGCAGTTCTCTCCCGAGTCTGGACGTAAACTACACCACACGCTATCCTCTAGCTTGAATCGTATCAGAAACAGTTGTACAGTGAAAATGCTCGTAATAATACACAGCTACTCCGCTACCTATTATTGAGCGGTCTCGCCGAAGCAGGTTCATGTTAAGAATCGCCAGCTCGTAATCATTTATCAGAGCGTAAAACCACGGTACATCGATAATGTCGGCAGAAACCTGATTGCCCAAATGAGTTAATTCAGCTATTTTGTTTCGCAAAAACTGTCCATTAGTGTATAAATGAAGATTTTAGTCTGCAGCATGATGTATGAATTGTATCTATAGGTCTGACCTGCCGAGAACTGGATCATTGTATCGTACATCCATGGTCGATATCGACCGAAGGGTGTCACCAACAACAACACCACCAACAACAACAGCAACAACAACGAACCACGGTGTCCAAATGCAGAATCACATATTAATTCCATGTCAAGCGCTCAAGACGCTTATAACTGACCAACGTATTTTGTGGAGCCCACCTAAAAGGAAATCGCTAATTTCATCTAATAAATTTATTGTGGTGCTCACATCCTTATTCCTAACATCTAATAAAGTTACTACTATTAATATTATTTGTCTGACAAAAGACTGACTGGTTTGAATCCATATAAAAGTTCTGATTATTGTTTATAAATTAGTAAATGACTTTAGCTCATACAATGGCAAATACATTTTGCAGCATTTTACCAACTCTGTGGTTCGCTTTTCAGATTTGAATCTAATCTAAGTTGCTTAATCTAAGTTGACAATAATATTCATAGAAATGTTCATGCCATTTAACTTCGTCGTATATTTTAGTTATTGGCCTCTGTAATTTCCTACGGTCAATACTCCTTCTGTTTTTAGCTTTTTGCGGCGATGTCGTTTGTAAACTATGTTACTGCCTGCAGATTGTTGGATTATAATGATATGAAGGGTAGTGTGGTGGATTCTTAAACTTAACTCATAAACGTGCGATTTTTGAAATACATTATACAAATAGCTTAGCAATAGAATAAAATGTTAAGATCTCATTTAATGTACATACCGCATCGAGAACTAAAACGGAATATAAAACGACAGTTGAAAATCGGGCGAGCACGCTTAATCGACCGGAATGTGAGAAGACATAACTTCCAAAGATTTTCGCAATGTTTCAGACGTTTACAAACTGAGAGATTGTGTGCCATTCGGTTAATGTTGAGAAGATCAGAACGTTTGATGAACAAGCCGTCCCTGGATTATAAAATCCCTGGATCATTCGCAAACTGCGGCGGATGTGATAATTGTACTATGGACAATCAATGACTGTTTATTCATGTAAATTTTATAATACTCCATTAATTATTAGTTGCGCAATATTCGAATATACTTCGTGATCAGTTGCTCATTCCGATTGCTACTTCTGGGTTTAGTACAGGTTGAATATACAGTGGAACCCACCTACAACGAACTCGCTTACAACGAATTCCCAGTTTGAACGAACACAGCATGATTTCTCAAATAAATTCCTTCTTTGTAAGCCTATTTAAAACATTCGTACAACGAATCTGTTCGTTACGAATCTCGCCTATTACGAACACTGTACACGTTCCCGGCAGCTATGTTTGTTCAATAAAGTTCAATCATACAACTAACTCGCTTTGTCTTGCCTTTAACCCACAACGCTCCGTCAAGAGTGGCCTGCAGTGCGCTAAGAATAGAACTGACACAGCTTGGCGAGACACAGACAGCGTGGCCTACAGTGTGCTAACTGACTCGCACGCACGCACAAGGAAATCACGTCTATTCTCTGTGATTGGTAATCACAGACTCATGACAAATAGCAATCACTCAGGCAAACACTTCATTCCCTTCTTACAGTTACACGGTGGCCGACAGACAACGAAAACGAGAGCAGTTTAGCCTAGAGAAAAAAGGGAAATTTTAGCTGAAGTGGAGAATAGCCAAATGACAAAATCTGAAATTGCTAAAAAAAATATGGCGTAGCAAAATCAACGCTGTCCACCTTCCTGCAGCAGAAGAAGCAACCCCCTAAAACAATCATGCCATTCGTTTTAGAATAAATTTACTATTATTAACATGAACTTGGAATTAATGTTGTGATCTGTGCGCTGTGGCATCATCTATTCATCAAATGGATTACACGCATGCAGAAACACGAAGATGAGACATTCTTCACTACTTTATTGTTTACACGTGTCCAGAAAAACGGCGCCAAAATCACATGTCTGACAAGGCGTTTTACTTACAACGAAGTCCGCATTTAACGAACATTTTACTCTCTCCCCAGCGATTCGTTGTACCCGGGTTCCACTGTAATTCGATTATTCAAATACTACAGTTGATGAATGTTGTAAACAATCGAAGTATTTACTACTTTGTAGTAGTGTCAAAACTGAAGTTTATATGTGTGTACACCTGTTGTTCACGTGGATTCACGTGGCTTTTTGTTTGCATTTTCTAGTGCACCCATATAGCGAAAGCTATTTCTGTTGAATTGGCTTTGGGATATGTCTTGGTTAATAGCCAAAAATCTGTTGACCAAATCACAGATTGTTTTGTGAATTCAAACACCACGATTCGGTTTTCATGTAGTCCAATAAATTTCTCAGTAAATGCTCTGTTTAAATTACATTTGATGTAACCAGAGTTAGAATTTGAAGAGACTGTTTGATAGGGTTTGTAAAACGAACGAAGATGTTCAAACATAGATACCCATATTGAGTACTGATCAAGCGCTCAATTCGCTCATGAATCACTGGTGTAATGTTTTGCTAACATCCCCCAGCCGGTTTTTTGGCTGTTTGCCGCCATCAGGTGGAGATAGTAAGATTAGTTACAGCGATTTTTGTAAGAGTGGAAAAGTGGTACCTAATCAAACAGTGGCTTCCAAGTATAACTTTTGAGGAATAGTAATATGTGCACCACCAATTATTGCAACAACGTAATTGAAAATGAGTTTTGTTTCTCATTCAGAGTAACCGAATGTGTAATGTATTACGATTAATTACGATTAATACCACAGATCGCTTTTGCGTGAATTTCGACAATGTCCTTACACCTAATTTATAACTTCGTAAACATAGGTTCCGTACGGAATTGAGTCGTCAAAATATTTAGGATTTCGCTCTCATCAACTTTTCATAAAGCGTATGTGCAAACAAGAACTCAGACAGTTTTATGGTAGAAAAAGCAGTAAGCCCTACAATAACCATAGGATGACAAGGTATATGGTGTAAAAATATAAAATATCTCAAGAATCAATAGTGACAGTCACATACCGTATGGTTTGTCATATACTCATCCAGATTAGACGCGAAAACCGCAACCGATCCCGAGCGTGTAATTACTTCAGGCAAAATGTTCCAAGTGAAACAAAATCTTACCGAGAAAAATTTCCAATGATATCCAATCGAGAATGCGGAATGCTTAAAACCTTTGGATTTTTTCGTGTTGGTTGGACTTTAGCAAGTGTTGAATGGGTTGGCTTTCAGTATGCAAGATTTTGAATGCCAACAGGAGGTCACTCCGTATCCGTCGTTGGGTAAAATCGTGTAGATTTAGTTTTCACATTCGCTCTTTGGAAGGTGAATTTCCGTAAAGGTAGAGCAACTTTGTCACATGATGATAAATCCTGTCTATTAGTTCGATATCCTTCCTCAGCCATGGTGCCCAGGATTGGATAAAATATTCTATAACAGGACGTACATACGTATTAATTAACCGGGGTAAAGTTTCTGGCGTGAAAATCCTGAATATCCATTTTAGAAGACTCAAGATACGGCAGGCTTTATTGTACACTGTTCTGCAATATTGTCCATGCTTAAAGTTAAACGACACCCAGATACCGTGATCTTTATCTGAGGTGGTCCAGACGAGATATTGCATGACAAGCTGATGCATGTGATACAGAGATTCTCCAAGCCTCAGCATTTTACATTTTACAGGGTTAAATGGTAACTCATTTGACTGAAACCAACGAAATAAGGTGCACAGATCCCGTTGTAATGCCATACAGTCATTAACAAACCTGACACGTTTCCGTATTTTGATATCATCGGCGAACAGTATCAAGTTACATCCAATATCCTCTAATATACCATTCATCTACACCAAGAATAGAAGAGGTCCGAGCACCGAGCCTTGCGGAACTTCACTGGTGACGTTCATTCTTATAGAAACGGTGCTGCATACGCGAACTTGAACGTGTCTATCACTAACATAGTCCCTTAATGCTATGTATTATGGGATTGAGAGACAGTTATGCCAGGTGATCAACTAGATGATACGAGAGACCAAGCCCATTGAGACAGAGAACAGAACAACACAGGATGGTTATGAAATGACCAAGCCGAGACTCAGGACACAGGTTCGCAGGTCCTAGAGCTGGACAGGGCCAGTGTTTATATAGAGGACAGAAAGGGGTGTGGGAAGTAAGCGGTAAGGACATTGAAGCGTAAGGTTAGTACGTGTCACAGCATGCATCCGCAATGTTCGGATAAGGACATTACCAAGGTCGCACGTGTCATGGGTGAGGACGCCTCACCCAACACCTCTCCTCGTGAAACTTTTGTACTTTGTCCTCCTAGGGTCAACCTGTAACCTGGTTGTTGGTTTCCGAATTCTCTCGCCTCGCCTGAGTGTCACTGGGTTTGATGTTTCGGTGGTTTCTGTGGTTTGAACGGATAATCCAAACGTGTCAAGTAATATATCCTGTGGGACGCTAGCATCAACCGGAGGCTGGCATTGAGGATTGGAAGTTGCGATGGTTGCGATGGCGTACCCACACACCATCTGGACGGTCACTTCATAGAGAACTGAACCTCGAAGATTAGTGATTCGTCCGTAAACCCAAGAGTTCCTTTTCGGGCGATGATCACGAACGCAAACATAGGTCCCATTATTTAGTGGAGAACAGTTTCTCACAGATCGTTTTTCTTGGTCTTGGGTTTGAGTTGGTAACATACTCGTTAGAGTTGTACGCAATTTACGCTCTATGAGGACCTCTGAGGGCGATTGCTGGTTAGGCAAACCAGGATGCGGTGCGGACCGGTAGACCAGTAGAAATCGTTGAAGTACTTCCATAGTTGTCCCCTCCCCACGCGCTTTTAAGAATGCACGTTTGAAGGTGTCAACAAAGCGTTCGGCTTGACCGTTGGATTGGGGGTGGTAGGGCGGAGACCGGAGGTGATTAATATTGTGTGTTCTATAGAACTGTTCAAAAAGGGCGGAGGAGAATTGCGAACCATTGTCGGAAACGATGGTGTTTGGTAGGCCATGTTGACTGAAGATTCGATTCAATGCGTTGATGGTAGCGGTTGCAGTTGGCGGGTTCACAGGAGTGATTTCTGGCCATTTTGAGTGAGCGTCAACAATGATGATATATGAAACATTATCAACGAAAAGATCCCGTAGCCGATTGCATATACTGCAGACGATTTGGCAAAGCAGCTCAACGATGTGGACACAATCAGCCGATCGGTGGACCCGGTAAGCATTCGCACAAAAACCATGTATCTACGTTTTTCGCTCATTTGACGTTGCACCTAAGCCTTTCAGTTTGTCCGGTATCATTAATGGTGTAAACCCTAATAACTTAATCGACACCGGGGCTTCATGTTCGATACTTGATTGTGCGTTTCCTTCGCTTGCTTGCAGAACACGAGTCAGTGATAGAACTTTAATGTCCGTTAACGGCACGGAGTTGATAGTATACGGTTGTTATCGCTGTTCGATAAATATCGGAGACTTTCAAGCCTATCACACATTCTTACGCGCTGACATACCGTTGAACCTTATCCTTTGCAAAACGTAGTGCCTCTCAGGTGAATTCCATTACACCAGCCCCTGATTGGATAGACTAATCAAGACAACTTGTGCTGCAGAACCACAGAGAATAGGCCTCAGAGGAATATTGAGTAAATTTAACGATATTTTCGATTGCAACAATAGTAGCCTTGGCCGAACAAATATACTACGACATTCCATCGATACTGGCAATCACCAGCCGATTCACCAAGCACCACGCCGTGTACCGGTGCATTACCAAGCCGAGTTGTACAGCTCGATAAAAGATATGCTTGATCAAGGCATCATTAAACCATCTACTTCACTATGGGCCTCACCTATCGTACTAGTTAAGAAAAAAGACGGCTCGCTGAGGATCTGTGTTGACTACCGGCGTCTTAACTCACTTACTGTGAAGGACTCATTTCATCTTCCGCGAATAGACGATACCCTTGATACAGTTCACGGCGCTAACTGGTTCTCCACTTCGGATTTGGCTTCGGGATAATGGCAAGTCGAGGTACACCCAGCTGATAGACATAAAACCGCGTTTGTCGTACCTCGTGGACTGTATGAGTTCGAAACAATGTCATTCGGATCGGTGAACACACCCGCAACATTTCAGCACCTGATGAATACCGTGCTGCAAGAGCTGGTTCCTGTACAATGCCTCATTTATCTGGATGACGTTATCGTGTTCGGACGAACAATTGATGAACACAATCCAAATCTGCATCGCGTATTTGGACGTTTACGTGAGTCTGGTTTAACGCTGCGTTCAGATAAATGCAAGTTTTTACAGAGAGAGGTCAAGTTTTTGGGTCACATACTATCCAATAAGGGCATTCGAACGGATCCAGACAAGACTGATAAAATCGCCAATTGGACGACTCCTTCTAACTGTCACGAAGTTTCATGGGTTAAGCCTCATATTATCGAAAATTTATTAAGGATTTAGCTTTTATTGCCGCACCCTTACATCGCTTGACGCATAAAGGAATAAAATTTCAATGGATAGCCGAGTGTGATCAGGCCTTCCAGCATTTGGAATCTCTGCTAGCATCATCACCGATACTAGCATTTCCAGATGTCACTCCAACTGCTGGGCGCTTCATTTTGGATACGGATGCGAGTGAAATGGCGATCGGTGCTGTGCTATCTCAGTATTCTCCCGATGGTACTTAACGGGTAATCGCCTACGCCAACAGACAACTTTATAAACCAGAACGCAACTACAGAACCACGAGACGTGAAATGTTAGCGTATGTATTTTTCCTTCAGCACCTCTTGGGAAAACCCTTCATCGTTCGTGTTGATCATCAAGCACAGAAATGGTTGCGTACTCCCAGAGATTCCCTGGGACAGGTGGCGCATTAGCAAGAAAAATTACAAGAGCACAATTTTGAATGCATCTATCGACCACGTAAGCGACATGCCCATGCTGACGCACTGTCGCGTCCAACTACAGATTCGATTAACGTCATACTGGTAAACCCGTTAGCGGAAAGTGAATGGAGTAGAAGTCAGCTCGATGATGCATATATAAGCAATATTTATCGCCGCCAAATGCATGGAAATTGTAAACCGACAGAAATCAAAATGGAAGGTAGAAGTTCAGAAGAAAGAACCTTGTGGGCCCAGTGGTCTCATTTAAAAATAATTATTGGTTTCCTTTATATTCAGCCCCCAAACGGCACTTCACCTAAAATTGTCGTCCCTAAAAACAAGATTA
>JACCGJ010012187.1:0-12624 GCA_013407085.1 Atriophallophorus winterbourni
TTCGGGTGGGATTTGAACCCCGACCACCATTGTAGTCCCACGCCTTAACGACCTGGGCTACCGTCCACCGTTTGACCGATCGCAATTAAGCGTTTATGAACTGTTCTCCAGACTGGCACATTTGAGTAGCTTTGTTTACCCGACCAGTTTAGAAGGAGCCAACAACATCTGTTGTGGTCGCCCAACCGAGCAGCTCTCCGTGTCAAGTCTTCCCATCGGATAGAGTGTAAGCTAACACTGATTAGATATGATGGGCATTGTTGTGTAAGCGATTTTTGGGGAATATATTGTTTATATTTGTGACAAACGGGCAAACAAAGCTACTCAAATGTGCCCGTCTGGAGAACAGTTCATAAACGCTTAATTGCGATCGGTCAAACGGTGGACGGTAGCCCAGGTCGTTAAGGTATGGGACTACACTGGTGATGGTTGGAAGTTCGTATCCCACCCGAAGCGGAGGAGGATATGCACGGCTGATGAGCTCAAATAAGAGCGAAACTCGAGTCAAGTGCTTCCATTATGGACCGTCGTTATCTGCTTTTGAATATGTCGATGGGATGTTGACACGGATGAGTAGTCACAAATGCATGAAAACAGTTTGAGCGAAAACATCATCGGAAATGTGAGAAGATGCACAACGTCAGCGTGGTGATGGCTTGAAGTGAACCGGTTGGCACGAAATCGATTGACAAGTTAGATTAAAGTGAAAACCGGGACTGCGTTGTGGCTATGTGATTTGCGTGTGTTCTTTGTCGTGACCATTTGGCGTTCTCGTATCGCTTTTCCTTGACAATGTTTTCGCAGTATCAGCTTTTGTTTTCAATGAGTCAGACACCATAACTATAAGGTCCATCTCATATGCTACTGGTCAAATGGTATTGCTTTCGTTGTAATATGATCTATGCGGTTGATCAGATCCCAGGTGAAGAGGCAAATTTTCTTTGTTAGTCGTGAGCGAACACAATTAGCATTGAGAACAAGTTGACCGCAGGGATGAACCGGGACAATTGGGTGCGAGACTCGGAAGGTGACGAGGTTAATATCGCATCGGGTATCATGGAAACGTGTCTGAACAACGTAATAGACATTGAAACAGGATATGTGGTTTGACCGGACGTAATTCTAGTCACAACCGCCTCACTAAACCCATCCTGCTAGCGCTCGCGTGATCCAGCGTTGGGTGAGGCGACCTCGGTAATGTCCTTATCCGAACACTGCGGATGCATGCTGTGGCACGTGCTAACCTTACGCTTCAATGTCCTTATCCGCTCACTTTGCACACCCCTTTCTGTTATCTATATAAACGCTGACCCTGTCCAGCTCTAGGACCTGCGAACCCGTGTCCTGATACTCGGCTTGGTCATTTCATAACCATCCTGTGTTGTTCTGTTCTCTGTCTCGGTGGGCTTGGACTCTCGTATCATCTAGTTGATCACCTGGCACAACTGTCTCTGGAATCCAGTACATAGTCCAGCTTCAATGTCCTTATCGTTTACTTCGCACACCCCTTTGTGTTCTCTATACAAACACTGGCCCTGTCCAGCTCTAGGACCTGCGAACCTGTGTCCTGAGTCTCGGCTTGGTCATTTCATATCCATCCTGTGTTGTTCTGTTCTCTGTCTCGGTGGGCTTGGTCTCTCGTATCATCTAGTTGATCACCTGGCACAACTGTCTCTCAAACCCACACTACATAGCATTCAGTTAATCCAAAGTCACATGACAGAGATTCACCTTCCGCCTGGCCAGCCGTTTAAGGCGATCGCTGGCTATCTGAGCGAAACAGAATCTGACAAGAGAACAGAAAGCAAGCTCACCAATGAATCCAATGCTTCGACCAAGTACGAACAGACCATTCAATGCCCCGATGGCGACATACTCATCGGCTTCTTCGCTAAACACGAAAGACGGGAAAAAATCAACACCGAATACAACAATAAAGTGCTCGGTTCTCATGTGAACGTGAAGACATGCGTCAAGAACGCCTAAATCTTGCAATAAAAATGATAACAATCAACAAATTATCTCTGCAAATTGAGAGAAGTTAATTTTACCCTCTTGAAAAAACAAAGATAATGTAAGGCGACAGAATAAAAACCAAGCATTACAATCATGAACAAGGATTGTATAAACGTCTTCTAAAACAGAACAAAACCAAAAAAGATTACCCAGTCAGTTTCAAATTACGGAGACCATGAGGTAGTGTGTAGAATAGCTGGCCAGCATGGTATACACCAGGTAAGGTATGGTGTGAAAGCACAAACCTGATCCAGGCAAAGTGCCGCACAGTCAGAGACTGCACATGGGCTAGCATACTGTCAGGTTGCCCAGGCCTAGACAGATAATAAAAGGAAAATAGAAAAGGAAACGGTAGTGAGACTTGAGCTTGTTTCAGCATACAGCCAATCAATTTAGCACGATGTTAGCACGATTGCACATCAGTGCACACCAGAAAAACCTCCAGTCTGTCGCGGTTTCTCATACCAAAACTAGGGTGTAGCATTACATGTGTATGTATTCCCACCACACACCCCAAGACCGGTTTGATGCTGCACGATCAGAGCGAAACTCGAGTCCAGTGCTTCCATTATGGACCGTCGTGATGAACTTTGGGATTGGCACGGACGAGTAGTCACAAATAAACAACATATTCTCCGAAAAGTCGCTTAAACACGCTATTAGTCACGGTTGGATAAGACTGTCACAACCAACCTGTTCAATCACGTACCCACACACATGTGGATGGGGAGCAAAATTCTGTCGTAAAACCAGGGTATGGCTTAACCGATGACATTTAAGCAAACAAGTCAGTATGTGAAATGAGGATTGGTTCGCGATCGCAGCCATTCCGATGCGCTGAAGATCTCAGCTCACACACACACTGTTCATCTGATTGCATTGCAGTTGGTCTGAGAGCGAAATGTGATTAGAACAAATCTAACGTATCCAGGAAACTTACTACACAATTTACTAGTAACAAAGCCATCAAATATAATTTTGATTTTGTGTGACTATCTCATCCTGGAGGATGAGTCGGCTTCAATGAAGAGTCTTTGGAATTTGGGTACAAAGTGGCGTCCCCAGCGCCATTCGGCGTTTGTTCGAGTCAGCTTCGTAAGGTTTTGCACAACAAAGGAGCTGCCGGAAAGTGGTGCTATGCACAAACTAACCGCCTACGGGACTCCACTTCGGATTTTACAGATGGTTTTCTCTCGAAGCCTATCCCGCAAGACAGCGTAGGTTTAAAATCAGGGTTTTCCTTCCATTGATGAAATGCCCTCCCAGGCTAACGAGCTCCATCTGCCCGAAGCAAACTGGTTTTCAGGCGCCAGTCACTCGCCCTCGCCCCTTCTCCTGTTGGTAAAAGCAGTTCCGCCGGCTCGGAGAGCCACTCGCGCAGGCCAGAAGCTGGACTTGGTTGTGATAATGAAACGGAAGATATCGTTTTCATGCACAATCGTGCTCATTGGACACTGATTGTTTAATTAACACCCGGTGACCTAGGCACCATGAAACCTACCGGGTAAATTGTCCACAGTGGCGTAACAAATCGACCATCGCGACTCCAATGATGCCATCGACATTCAAAATCAAGTTGGGACGCTAAAAAGGAAGGGATGACAGGATGACAGGCAAAGTGATTGTGCATTGTACCGAACGGGAAAACACAGTTTACACGAATGCAGCAACAGCGTTATAACCAAGGAAAACCAAGACAAGGCAATGATATAGAACAGTGAATTACAAATGTAACGATTCTTTAACGTTTCACTATTGTCCCAGGGTTCAGAAAATCGACTGTCTCGAGAAAATGAGGAGTGGCGAATATGACACGAAGCGGGTTCGGCAGTTTGAATGATGAATGTGTTGATGAGTGGCCAGTTCTTTTGTTTACCATACACATTTCGACTGACGCTTTTCCATTATCAACATCATTCTCACGAGAGCGCTACACCAGTTGTAGTAAGCAAGGGGGATGAGAACACTCATAAAACTGGTCCACTCCATTGATTTGATTCGCCAATCTGATTAACAGTTTCATTGAATTGTAACTTTGTTTACCACTTATCCACTGTTTCAAGGCTCACTGAACCTAATCTTACCGCCTCCACCTGATGACGACAAAGAGCCAGAAACCGGTAGTGGAGTGTAATTTCGGGGGATGTGAGCAACAGATCACTTTGGTCATTCATAAGCGCCTTGAATGCTTGACCATGAATCACTATGTGATTCTGTGTTTGAACATCGTGGTTCGTTGTATGAACCCTATGCAACAGTGGCATTCAAGTATAACGTTGTTTAGCATTTATCCACTTTTTCAAGGCTCACTGAACCTAATCTTACTGACTCCACCAGATGACGGCAAACAGCCAGAAACCGTTAGTGGTGTGTAAGTGCGGGGGATGAGAGCAACACATCAATTTGGACATCCACAAGCGCCTTGAGTGCTTGATCACGAATCACTGTGTGATTCTGTGTTTGAACATCGTGGTTCGTTGTAACACTGGCATTGAATTGTAACTTTGTTTCCTACTTTTCCATTGTTTCAAAACTCACTGAAACTAATCTTACTGCCTCCACCCGATGACGACAAACAGCCAGAAACCGGTGTGAAGTGAACAACACAATATAATGGTCAACATCCAATTTTCGTTCACAAAAATTTATCGTCAAAAGCGTGCGAAACATTCCTCCGTGGCTGACAGTTGGACACTCGCCAAACGAGCATTTATTTTTCCCGTCACGCAACTTGAGACGACGAAGAAGAAAAAATGAACCAACCTTAGCTGTCGTGACTTCCTCCACCGCAAACGCATAATCCACCAGCGGATGGGTGGGGAAATGCTCGTGAACATAGTCCGCCAACAGGCGAACGCGTTTGTCTGGATTCGTGATCGATTTCACCCGATGACCGATGCCCATGATCAACCGCGAAGCTTGCCGTTCGGTCGCGACAAAATCCGCCGGGGAGAGTTGCGCGTCAAAGGCCGCGGAGAATTGCCGAGCTGCTCCATCCAATGCGCCACCGAATCGATCACCCTGAAGTGGGAGAGAGAGCGAGTGCGGTAGTCCAAACGACGGTGACGAAACGGTAAATTCAGCCAAAATAGGGACAACTGCACACACACTAAAAAGAGTTTACCCCCGCTTACGTTTATGCGGTTAGCTACGTTGGCAGCTCGTACAAACTTTATTCGGAGAACTAAAGCGTAGAAAATTCCCCAAAACCATTGATCACACCTTTCGGGAATGATTAGTGGTCATTGCGAACCGGCTAATGCATTCTCCAATTACATCCCTTAAATGTGGCTTTATTGATTCTTGTTTAAATTTATCGATCTTGTCTTCAGTAATTCCAAAGGTTGTCATAGCCGGGGGTGGCAGTGGGGATAAGCTCCCACTGTTTATAAAATGCTCTCATATGCCACGCGTCTCAAATAGCCTCTGACAACCAAGTCCGGCTTCTGGCCTGCACGAGTGGCTACCCGAGTCCGGCGGAACTGCTTCTACCAACAGGAGAAAGGGCGAGTGACTGTCGCCTGATGACCAGTTTGCTTCGGGCAGATGGAGCTCGTTAGCCTGGAAGGGAAGAAAAACCCTGTTTTTAAACCTCCGCTACCTTGCGGGATACGGATCGCGTGAAAGGCTTTGGGAGAAAACCCTGAAGCAAAATCTGGAACGGTTAGTTGGTGCACACCACCTCTTTCTGGCAACTCCCTGCTGCCTTACAGGTCGCACTTGGTTATGTAAAGGCTAGAGAAGCTAACTCGAACAAACGCCGAGTAGTGCTGCGGACGCTGCTTTGTACCCAAATTCCCAAGAATCTTCATTGAAGCCGACCCACCCTCCAGGAGGAGATAGTCGCACAAAAGTAAAAGTAAAGTAACCCTTAATCATGGTGTGAAAGCACAAGCCTAATCCAGGCAAAATGTCGCAAAGTTAAAAAAACTACACGTGGGCTAAGATACTGTCAAGTTTCCCAGACTTATAAAAATATAGGGGAGGATGGAAAATGACAGTCAGACTCCAGTGTGATTTCACATGCAGCTCACTAGCAATGACAGTTTAATGTAGTACAGTGTTGCCTGCGCAGTACATAACTACCGCCCAATTGTATGTATGAAAGCACAAGCCTGATCCAGGCAAAGTGCCGCACAGTCAGAGACTGCACTTGGGCTAAGGTACTGTCAGGTTGCCCAGGCCTAGACAGACATGGGGAGAATAGAAATACCGCCCAAATACACATCCGTGCAAGACAAATAGGGAAAAATTAACAAACCCAGTAAGTCATACACAATAAAAGGATGAGCCAAACAGACAGTTGACATTGTACGTAGATTACTCAGAAACAATCCGCGACATTTACCCGATTTCGCTAAAACAAATTGAAAGCAATATCATCATCATCATCATCAAGAAAGCAACACACCGGTAGCACGTACCGAATGCTTAACTGCCATTCAATCATGAAAAATTAAAATCCTAAAAAATGGGGAAGGGTGGGACTTAAATGGCTACGGCTTCTATAGAAGAGTAAGCACAAACAAACTGGGGAGAGGTGCCTACACCTCGAATGGAACATACATTCAAACAAGTTTCGTGAACGAGTAGAGCAACATCAGCACGGCAGCTTCCTTGCGGCTTTCACTCTCATGCATCATAACAAGCTTTTCTCGTCACTCCGCTTGACAACATACAAGGTTAAGCAAACACTCCAAGAATATGCTTAGTGCAAGACCGCCATGGAACACGGTTTCGGGACATATCCTGAAGCGTAACTAACCACTGCGATATCTGATCGCGGGGACACCAGTCTGGAAGACGCGCTGCGCTTACTTTGGAAAGGTTACTAGTAAGGGTTTTTAACTGTCTATGCCATGTGACGGTTTGGCCACCCCGAGATTTACGCCAATCAGGATGTGGCGTCGCAAAACGAATCTGTTTCGGAAGTCGGTGGTCCGACATCCGTAAAACGTGACCCAACAAGCGTAACCTATGCAGGTTGATCTGCTTCTCTATATCGACATTACTACCCAACAACTTATTTCGGAGAGCATCGGTGCGCATACGATTGTAACAGCTAACTCCTAGAATGCTGCGGAGACACCGGTTGTCAAATACTTGGAGACGATGAATGTGTTCTTTACGTAAGATCCAGGTTTCGCACCCATATAGTAACACAGCCCGAACTGTCGCTTTATAGACTCTACCCTTGAGTAACAGAGATAGTCCTTTCTGACGCCAGAGGTGACCTAGGTTGCGGAATGCTACGGTCGCTTTAGAAATGCGTGCCGAGACCTCGTCATTTAACGATGCAGAATTATTGATACAACTACCGAGATACGTAAAACGATCTACAATTTCAAGAGCCTGATTGTCAAATAATAAAGTGCTGTTCGATATGTCGATGTCCTGCAGCAGAACACTGCACTTAGAGGGTGCAAAGCTCATTCCAAATGCGGGCACAATACTAGATAGCTTGTTCAGTATCGCCTGTGCATCTGTGTACGAGTCGAAGAGCAGAGCTATATCATCAGCATAATCCAAGTCGAGAAGCTTGACGCCTGGCATTATGTGAACTCCGAAAGCTTGGGCACCATCGTTGCACAATTCCATAATTGCATCAATTAAAAAATTGAACAAAAACGGAGAAATCGGGCATCCTTGTCGGACGCCACTTGTGGTGTGGAATTTGGGTGAGACTTCGTTGTAAACCCTAACGCATCCGGATGTGAGTATAAAGTGCACATAGTATGTTGACATACTTTTGCGGAACGCCTTTGCACAGCAAGGTGCAATTATGATATATATATATATATAGCAAGCAAACGGATCAAGTTATCGATCGCACAGAGCACTTACAATTGTCAGCAAACCCGCAACCAGACTCGAGAGTAGGTCTTTTCCAGCTCGAGCGGTGACAATGGTATTCATCGCTCCCGAGACCGCTGGTCCGTGGTCTGCTGTGACGACCAAACACATCTCGAAGAACTTGGTGACATACGGCGGGAGACTGTTGACGAGCAAGACGGCACTTGAGCGATTGGGAGACAAGGCATAAACAATGCATAAAAACACTTTGAAGGATTTACCGACGTTTGAACCACAACAAGCCGAGCACTCCACCGACGCCCATTTGATCCTCTATAATGCGTGAAATCGGTACTCCGTAGTAGGATATCTCCGGTCCTCGATCGTCAGAGATGCTTGAAGTTAAGCCAGCTGGACGTCGGACGAGGCCAAGTTCCTGGAGACAACAAGATGCAAACATCGTGTTTCAGACCATGAGAGGAATGTGAATTAAACCATGAGTAGGCAACAGTATAGTAGCAACACTTGGATATCGTTCCAGTGTACACAAAACTCAGCACTCGAAATCACACAGTAGCAAAGTATAAATCACCATCTGCGAGCTCAACTTATCCTTGTTCACAACATCATCGCAATCTAAGCGGCCTCTTTTCTTTACACGTTCGTATTTCCGTTAAGAAATGCGCCTAATGGGCAATTCAAAACTGTATCGCTGAGACGGTTTACTGACACTTAATCCCCAAGTCACTTAATCTTCAGTCAGTCAGTTTGATAACTTTTGAAGAATGCGCATATCTTAGCATACTTCTTCTTCTTCTGTTTGATATGCACCCCAGCACTTGCTTGAAGAACTGAGACCGTATGCTGTCGGTAATCCTTTCGCAAACCATTAAGAAATGTCCAAATGGTGGGATGTTGGCAAGAAAAGAGAGACTGTAATGCATCATTCAACGGCACAATCACCATCTGCCTCATAATCTGCTTTCATTCCTAGTTCATTTATTTTTCGTTGCATGACATGACATCTCGAGCAATTCAGCGATACTCAACTACGGAAAGATTGACGTTCTTAAAATCAGAAGTTATCAAACTGGGGATTAAGTGACTGCGGATGGACTTGGGGGTTAAATGTCTTGGGATTAAGTGTCGGCGATTAATTGTCTGACGATTAAGTGGCCGGACACCAACTGAGACACTCCAAATCCGCTAAAAGAACGAAGTTTTCCCCTCCAGACACAATAAATTCGATATTTTTTACAGCTTGATTCGGTTGATAAGATTTGTCTAGGAAACTCAATACCCTACGTTACGGTTTGAACATGTACTAATATGGTGAGTTGACATCAGGAAGTCGACGATTGGGCAGACCGCACTTGTGGTACAAAGACTTTTGCAAAAGAGATATGAACGCTAAACAAGTTGGGCTTGTATGCCACTGTTTGGTAAGGTTGGTACGACCAACCTGTTCAATCACATGAGCCTCCACTCATGTAGACTGGGTTTGAACCCATGACCATGAATAAGAATTGTTATTTGCATGCATTACCATCACACACCCCACGACCGGGTTCGTGCTGTTTGCAAGGGACAGTAGGATCAGAATCCGCATGCGCTTAAAACAGTGGAATAATGGAAAGCAAGTTGCGCTTGTATGCCACTGTTGAGTAAGGTTGGTACGACCAACCTATTCAACCACATGGGCCCCGACTCATGTAGACTGGGTTTAAAACCCATGACCATGAATATAACAGCTCATTTACATGCATCTCCATCACACACACACCCCGCGACCGGTTTCGTGCTGTTTGCACTCATCAGGTAGGGACAGTAGGATCAGGATCCGCATGCGCTTGAAACAATGGAGGAATGGTAAACAAGGAGCGCTTGTATGCCACTGTTGGATAAGTATGGTACGACCAACCTGTTCAATCACATGTGGCAAAACACATGTTTAATGGGGTTAAACCCATAACCATGAAACAAAATGCTCATTTGCATGCTTTTCCGTCATTCACACACCACGACCGTTTTCGTGTTGTTTGCACTCATCAGCAAGGGACAGTGGGATCAGGATCCGCATGCGCTTGAAACAGTGGAAGAATGGTAAACAAGTTGCTCTTGTATGCCACTGTTGGGTAAGGTTGGTACGACCAACCTGTTCAATCACATGAGCCCCCACTCATGTAGACTGGGTGTGTGTGTGATGGAGATGCATGCAAATGAGCTTTTACAGATATGAACGCTCTTTACATTGTTCCTACGAGCTGGGAAGAACTTGCGCATGACCACTCACTTTGGAGACACTGGGCAAGTCATAGAAAAGTAGATACGACTCCCGGATGCTAATCGTAGATCAGACCGGCAGTGTGCAACTAACATCCATCGACCGAGTGCCGCGCGTATCGCTCTGAGCGCTGCGGAAGAGATTGTTCCTCCTGAATAAAACTATTTTGGTCATTCATCATGGACATTATTACAAGAATCCCGGCTAAGGAATGCTCAACTATCATACCAATCTTAAAGAGATGGTAGCATGGGGTTAGGGTACTCCAGAAGAGCATAACGTTGAAGGGCCTTACACACGAAGCTATAGGTCTGACCCGGATTATTCGACATTCAGGTACGAGAGGCTTCGCTAGTTCCACAAGGATACCACTCAGGATGGCTTGAAGCTACCTACTCCGCTAAAGTATCATCCAGCACGACTGAATAAGAAACAAACAAACAATAATAACAATAAGAGCAATGAAAGCAGATACAACAGAAGAACTACTTAGCAGACGGAGCGTAAAACTATGGTAAGCGACAAGGAAGTCAGCTTATTAAGCGAAGATGGCTTGAACATCATCACTCAGTAGTCTCAAAAATTCAATGAGTTCACACTATTAGGCTGTCATTACCGGGGACAACAATACACCGATAGCAAGCACCGCGTGCGTTACCGCCATACAACTACAATAGTAAATTCAAACTGGACGGAAAAGGGCTGGAGCTAAAAAGCTACGACACCTGCAGGAGATGAAGCACAGGAACAAACACTAAGAAGCTGTCAGAGAGGAAACACGCAGGGTATGGTATGATGGTATAAAAGCACAAGCCTGATTCAGGCAAAGTGCATGACAGTCAGAGACTGCACGTGGGCTAAGATACTGTCAGGTTGCCCAGGCCTAGACAGATATGAGGGAGGGGGAATAGAAATGGTAGTGAGACTCCAGCGTGTTTCAGCATGCAGCTCACTACTGTTGGCCAATCAATTTAGCACTGTGTTAGCCGCACAGCACCCGTGCATACACGCATGGTAGCATTTGTTAATACACATGGAACAGATTAAAAAATCACCTTGGCCCAAGCGTAATCCATTGGAACAGGTCGCGGAGTGATATCTGGTTTGGGGATCAGTTTTCCGGAACTGACAAGCTTTTCAAACACCACGCTAGGAGAATAGAAAAGTTGGCTAAGAGGGCGTAAATTCAGACACACTAACGATGCAGAGAATAGATAATAGATGTTAAATAGGGTTTACAACGAACCACCATGTACAAATACAGAAGGAGAAAATGATTCTTGGTCAAGTGCGCTCAAGACGCTTAGAAACGGCCAATGTCTCATGTTGCTCATACGCCTGCACTGGCATGCCACAACCGGTTTCTGGCAGTAGGGCGCCGTCAAGTGGAGACAGTAAGATTAGGTTCAGCGAGCCTTGAAACAATGAAAAAGCGGTACTTGGAAGACAGTTGAACAGGGTTCGTACATCGAACTACCAAATTGGAATGCACAATCACAGAGCGTTTCCTGGTCAAGCGCTCAAAGAGTTTATATGTATGTATGTATGTATGTATGAATTCACAAGCCTGATCCAGGCAAAGTGCCGCACAGCCAAAGACTGCACGTGGGCGAAGATACTGTTAGGTTGCCCAGACCTAGACAGATAAGGAAAAGGAGAATAGCAATAGCAGCGAGACTCCAGCGTGTTTCCGCATGCATCTCACTATCGGTGGCCATCGATTTAGCACGGTGTTAGCTGTACATCACAAAAGTGCTGCACAATTGCACATCCGTGACCACTGTGGTCAACACACAGTGAGTAATATAGAGTTGACCGAGTGTGGCACACTGGTGGTTTGGCAGGTTTTACTGTTTCATGCGAAATCATCTCCAGGGACAGCATTTCACCGGTGCTTAACAGCCATACAAGCAAGACACGTTAACATCCTAGAAAAACATGGGGAAAGGTGGGACCTAAAACGCTACTGAACCTATAAAAGACTCGACAGACGCACTGGGATGAGGTATATGTATGAAAGCACAAACCTGATCCATGCAAAGTGCCGCACACTCAGAGACTGCACGTGGGATAAGATACTGTCAGGTTGCCCAGGCCTAGACAGCTATGAGGGGGGGGGTAGAAATGCTAGTGAGACTCCAACCTATTTCAGCATGCAGCTCACTACCTGTGGCAGATCAATTTAGCACGGTGTTAGCCGAACAGCACAAAGTACTGTACGATTGCACATCTGTGCCTACACCTCGACTCAAAATGCATTCAAGCAAGCATTTTGAACGAATAGAGCGACATAAGCACGACTAATTTCTTACGGTGTTCACTGTCACGCATCACAACAAGTTTTCTACGTCACTCCCTTGGACAACATGCAATATTAAGCACGGATGTGCAATCGTGCAGCGTTTCTGTGCTGTGCGGCTAACATCGTGCTAAATTGATTGGCCAACGGTAGTGAGCTGCATGCGAGTACACGCTGGAGTCTCACTACCATTTCTATTTCTATTTACCCCCTCATATCTGTCTAGGCCTGG
>JACCGJ010012190.1:0-15327 GCA_013407085.1 Atriophallophorus winterbourni
AACAGCATATCAATAATTAACACATTAGTCATGGATACTCTGGTGTATGGAACGCGAATGAACATATGGAAGGATTAAATTGAACAGCATTTTAAGAGGCCAGTGGTATTACAGAACCAACCTAACAGTTAAACTGCAACCAATGAGCTGCGCATAGACCTTCGGAACGCAAGTAGAACAGAAACGAATTGAGCCATCAATTGAATCAAAAACTAACAAGATTTAGAACCAGAAGTTATCCCTGAAGGAGCAATGAAGACGCATTTGTGTTCATCTGTGGATATGCTCTCTTCGTTATTCACGAAACACTTTATGGCAAAAAGAATGCCAGCGGTTAACTCTGCATGCCTAATAAGAAAACGGGATTGAACAACTGTTAAATGCGTATAGCAGTGCTTTCATTATTTGCAAATGTTTTACAGTTAAACTGAAGAGGTCGATGACTCAATCGAAACCAATCTTCATGTCCAAATGGCTAGCAGAGCTGAACGCATTGAAAGGTTCTTATATATAATAAACTTGTGATAAAGTAGAACTTTCCCTGTTGGATCAACTCGTTGGAGTATACTAAATTAAAAAAGAGCATGAGATTAATAAAAACCTTCATGAGCTCCTCCATCATCAGAGTGATAGACGAGTGAGTCAAAATAAGCCGTCCAAGTAGAACCAGCGCAAAACATTTATTTAGACGCTTTGGTTGTTTTCCAGTCGATGGTCGATAGAATCACCACAATTTCAACAGATCACAACAAGCACGGAATTTTAAACTCGGATAGTGTCAAGTAATGAAACGTATCGCCACTTCTATCATCCCGAGACATTTAGAAACGCGTGGCTCGATTTTATTGACAAAACACGGATTTCTTAATTATCGTTCATATATAATGAACCTACTTGCAACCTAGACGACCAGTATGTTAGACAAAAGCGTCAGCATCTCAACCTTGACAAGGTTGGGACACAACATTCATCTATTCACCTATACGGTTCTCTGCCGAGTAACAGTGCATCTCTTTATTATTGTTTCCGCTCCCAGCACCGTGCGGTTTCATTATCGTGGGGTGCTGATTATCAGGGTATAATGTTCTTACACTTACACGCACAGGGATAAATTAAACCTTGTTGGAATCCGTTGGAAGTTAGCTTTCTGGATATATCACTCTCGTAGCGGTACTCGAAAATACGAGTAAATTCGGATTTATTGTGATTTTCGCAACGTGCAACGCTGTTAATTCTCTTTAAGTCCTCAAAGCGAATAACGTAATCGGAAAGATCTTATTCTTCGCCATCGACTGGCGACATTTTCTGCATTGTGCGATCGACTACTGAATCGTATCTTAGGATTCAATTCTGATTTTACTATTATTCGTATCACCGCTTTATTGTCGCGCTCACGATATTCATCATCGCTCGATAGAACAACTGCATGTGCACGCACCCTGACCGGATGACCCGGAAAATAAAACAAAGCGCATCGGGCTGCATGTTCGCGGTTTGCCAAAAGGCGGTATGCCCTAAGGCGAGGTCTGTCAAGTGTTACGTTTGCTTGTCAAGAGTCCATGTAAAATGCGACAAATCGGATTTCCTCAGATTTTGTATCGATTATTATGGAGATATTTGTCCCGGCGTTTGTTACGTTTGCCAGGCATGCAAGGCCAGACTGACAGTGGCAAACTCTGCTGACAATGAAATTGAAACGCGTTTAAATGGACTGGAATCACGAATTCTTCAATTAACCGAACTGATGAAAACGTCATTAATGTACCTTTGGTTCCAGTCTCAGAGGTTACTACCAAAGCGCCTGTAGTGCATGCGTCACACTAACACGCCAACATTTGCCCAGATGGTGACTAAAGCAGTTAAAACGATGGCCGTGATGTGCGCCATATGTATACATGCAGAACTTTGCAAACACGCGATGTGTACATGTATGGTACACGCCTACAAAAACATACTTTTTAAAATAATCGTATTTCCGTTTTCAATTCACTAAATCTATGCTTCAATACATTGAACTGTAATTAAAAGTGTTAAAATAAACAATTTTATGGAAGAACACCTTTATTTGTAACAGCACATATGGCAAAAATGATACAGAATTCATGTCTTTGCGTGAAAGTTAGAGCATGCCGCCCGCAGCGAAAAAACTACAGAATCGTAAATCGCGGCCAACGTGTTAAGTGTTCGACGGGAGTACTGACGCCTGAACTTCACGTAAAAGAGGAAGTTCTGAGTAAAGCCGTCCTACATCACAAGGAGCCGAAAAAACTCTATAAAGCACGGAGAGACTTTAAGCTTAATCTACACCAATACTACTGAGCTAGAAGTCACGTTCTTTCAAACAAGGCAAAACATGACGTTGAAAATTGGTTCGGTATTTGCAATCAAATTGGCTTAGATGTTATACACCCGGTGTCGGTCACCCGAAGTCCACGAATCAAGACAAACCACGTTTGCTTAAGGTCACTTCTGCCAACGAAAAGGACATGGAAATTGTCCTAATGAATTCGTATTTGCTCCGAGCACAAAGTGACTCACACCAACATATATTCTGACGTACCTTGGTTGGAGAGACAACGAACACCGAATGTTCGGGATCAAGTAGCATCAAGGAGTTTTATTTGGCTCGACATTCCAGAAAATACAGGGACCACAAGGTTAATAAAAGAAAGGAGCACGATCGTAAACAGTGATCATTTATTACCGAGACTGTTATTTCCCAAAATTCTGTAATCGTCGAGTGTCCTGGTAAGGCTACTCTGGTTAAATGCAAAATATCGCCATGAAGGCTGTATTTCTCCAGTACAGAATAACCTATAATAACAGCGTCATATTCAGAGACAAAATACTGGTGTAAACAACAAATGCATCCGCAATATATGTCGCATTCACATAGATGTGACCCTCAGCCAGCAAGAAATTTTGGATGCAACGAACCAATTACTTGCACAAAAAGGAATAATGTAAGGATGGTCGGGATTAATTGTGTGCACCTTAAGAAAATCAGCAAACACTTTGATCAGGCAATGACTACAACTAAAACACGAGAAAAAAGTGGTCAACCATGCGATAACTCCCATAATGATGTAGCTAAGTGCACATATTAAAACCATATAAAATGCAGAACTAGATAGAGAGATAAACACACCACAAGGGTGCCTGAAGGACCGCTGTTGACAGCCTACGCACCTGCATCGCTTTTCCAGTCCAGTTTAATCAACACGAAATGTTGTTGGTAAAGTTTCTCGCAGTAATTTTTCCAATTTTGACTGTGCCCATATTACACCTGGATATAACGATCAAATACTGTTAGGATGATGAAATATCCCGTCGCCAATTTGTTACGATGGATGCGTGAATATATGTGCGGAGACAGTCGTTGCGTTCTATCAGTCGATGCGTTGTTCTTATCCTAACAGTCAGGAAAACAGAACAAGGCCGGAAAGGAACGTTAAGCGGAAGTCCAATGTTCAAGTGCCCAGCGTACGCATTTGACCATGAACATTGTTTGTATTTATATGACAGCAACAGTGTGAGCGTGTGAGGGTACAGAATAATCGTGAGAAAGTGTGTAGTGAGACCGATGGAAGTTCGTTGTCATTGACGAGTCAGACAATTTAAATGTAGTGAAAATTGGGGTTTGTTGACGAGGTACAACACGACTCACCTAACAATTATGAAACTCCCATTTTTCCAAATGAACACCAAAGATATAGTTTGGCCCACGTACCTTTCGATTGGAAGATGTGGAACAGGTGCTAGTCTCTAGACCCCGCATTACTTTACTTGCCAGCAGGCGTAAATGATTGATAAATAAAGATTTTTAAATTTAAGCTTAATGAACTCAATAATTTGTTCAGACAACTGCATTCAAGCCAGTAGATCATTATAGCATTCGTTCATACCCTCTGTTCTTCTTCTTCTTCTTCTTCTTGATAGACGACAGGTGGTCAAGCCCTTGTAAGCCGCATCTCTTTATATCAGCAACATAGTGCAGGAGAACCTCAGTTGAAGAAATCCAGTCCAGTGTTGTTCAGCTTCGCCGTGATTACAGGCAATACCTTATCCAAATGTTGCTTGAATTGGTTTTCAGAGCTCGCTGAGATAACCTCTTCCGGAAGCGCATTCCACAAGTTAACAATTCTTGTTGAGAGCGTGAATCCCTGTGGTAGGCGTAGTGTCCTTCGCTTTTGAAGCTTTAGAGCATGGCCACGGGTTCTTGAGTCCGTCACGAGAGTAAAAACGCGCCAGCTCGTCACCATAAGCTCCAGTAATATGCGAACGAGTTAGCGCAGGTCCGTAGCGCACACGGCCGCAAGACGAGGCGACATGAGGTTGAGGCTTGAATCCTCCCATAAGGAATTGATTTCAACATAAATCTTAAATCTCGTTGCATGAATGAACAAGAAATATCACATTAGTAGACTTTTTCAGCTCTGAAGTAATATCGCTGCGCGTTAGTTTTCCGTTGGCAATGTTATAGGCACTAGTGATTTGAGTCTATCCGTGTTCGTACGTTTGCACACATCCCAATTTGTAATGGTTCTTTGGAAAATTTTGATTACGTTGCTACGTACTGATTGACTAAATTTAGAGGAATTTAGAGCAATTTGGCCGATTGTTTTGTGTAGGTCGAATTGATGACCATTGTTAAACTGGTGCGTATCACGCCGAATCGGTGTGATTCTTATGTGAATTCTTTTCTCTGAACAGAGGATGAATGCTATCGATTGGAATATGTTTGGGACCGATCGTGTATTCATAATGCAAAGAAATTTGAGTGCAATCGGTTAGAGAAGTTTTGGGGAAACGTTTCACTTCTGAAAAAGGAAGTTTCGTCAGACCAAGGTTGATAGTCAGGACAAGGAACATGATTAAGTAGTAGTCAACCCCCACCACTGATTTGACCTTACCGCAGAACAGCCTATAGTACGCCTACAGTGTGTCACGTCTCGTGGGAATGACCAGGATCAGTGGTCGATTTTCCTCACAGTGTGTATCCACGTCAATCTAACACAAGTGAACACGGTCAAGGTCAGTCGACACAGCGGCCCACATACGTAAAAGTACACAACTAACGGGGCTAAGGGTATTTTTGATGAAAAAATCTTAGTAACTAGTAGGTATAAGGTGAATAATAACTATTTACTTTCGCATCAGTGCCGAGTGCCAGATTGTGGAGATTTCTGCCCGATCCACCTTATTGACCGCCAGTCGACCTGCCTTGGCAATTTCGACCGTCTCCGTAAGTAGGCGTTCGCTTTACGAGTAAATACCACGTCTCAATATTGCCACATTGTCTAGATCGACGCTGTGGCCCGTATCTAAAACGTGCTCAGCCGAGGCGGAATCACGAATAATGGATTGATATTCCATTGCATCCCGGGGCTGTCTCCGGACACGCTTTCGGTGTTCTTCGAATCTAGTATGAATTTCCGTGTAAGTCTGCCCTATGTATACACCCAAACAGTCCTTACAGTTGATTCTGTAGACGCTGTTCGTAACGCTAGATAAAAGTGTCTTATCCCTGAGGTGCATCAGAACCGAACGGATAGTTTTCCCTTTCTCATGAGTTACTCCTATTGCCGCCTGGTTCAATATTCTACGTATCGCTTCAGATGTGCATTTTACATACGGTATACAAACTGTATCCCGAAACTTTTTCTCCGATTTTTCGGATGGGTATATGGGCCGCTGTGTCAACTGACCTTGACCGTGTTCACTTGTATCAGATTGACGTGGATACACACTGTGAGAAAAATCGACCACTGATCCTAGTAATTCTCACGAGACGTGACACAACGGAGGCGTACTATAGGCTGTTTAGCGGTAAGGTCAAATAAGTGATGGTGGGTTGTCTACTACTTAATCGTGTTCCCTGTACTGACTGTCACCATCGGTCTGACGAAGCTTTTGTGTCAGAACTGAAGCGTTACCCAAAAACTACTCTAACCGATTGCAATCAAAATTTCCTTGCATCAGGAGTATGAATGAATAACGAACGAATTTATATTGCATTCGGTTCGATTGTTCGTACTGACTTCTTTACAACAGTGAAATGTTCATCTGATCGGAAATCCCTTGTGACTTGAGTCGACTGTTTTATTCCGGGAAACTTGCGAGAGATTGATTCAATAGTGACAAATTTGTGCGGAAATGAATGACCGATTTTCAAGTTGATACATCTGCGCTCTTCTTGTGTTAGTTCTAGGTTTGTTAAGCTTTGCAGGCCACCAGATTCCCATTCTTTTAAGCTTTCTGCTCAACGACACTTTACTAAATATTTTACATCATCTACATCCCTATGAGTTGGCTATAGCACTTCCAGGTGACCAATGAGCCGCCTGTCTAATCACAACTCTAGTGAAAAGCTAAGGTGTGCCACGTTCTTGCACATCATATCTGTTAGTGTAGCCAAGTGCTCAGATATTTAACGTGGCAAAATACGCCCTAAAACGTGCCATTGCTGTGGAGAATGTGCACAAAAAATAAACTGATCATCAACGGTTCACTTACATATTCCGTTAGCGGAGGCACCCGTTTTGTTATCGACCAGCACAAGGTTAACTCAGGACATTCTGAACGTGTGTTGTGTACCGTCTAAGGACACCAAAGTTGGAGCGAGTTGAAATAGGTTGTGTGCATTTAGAATTTGACTAAAGCGATGTAACACACTTACAATTGATAAAAAAATTTCAGAATTACAATGAGATTCTAACTGATTAGCGAAAGTAATTAAAACCTTTATTGTAACTTATTTGTGAAACTAGAGCTGTGTCAAATCATTTGCTAGCAAGTATAACAAATTAATTATCATTATTAATTATCACTCCATCCGCAGCAACCTACAATGGACACTCTTTCCGTCAAGAAAGACAGTTAAGTTTCTCTTGCACTGTTGGGTTACTTAACACTGGCATGAAATCTTTAAAGTAAATTAATTCAAGAGCATACGGGTCCTGATCTTGCTGCCCCTACCTGATGAGTGCAAACAGCACGAAACCGGTCGTGGGGTGTGTTGTGACGGAAAAAGCATGCAAATGAATATCTTGTTTAAGTTAATATGTGTTCCTAAGGATCATAAATCTGAAGGCCAGCGACCATTATTGCCTGGTGCATCAGTAGTCAACGATCCTGTAGAGCAGCTTAGTGGTAATCTAAGTGCAAACAGCATATTATCTTAGCTGAAAAGCGAAAACGCAAGATTTCCAATTTAATCTCATTCAAAATGTACCGCAATGGGTTGCAGAGATTATACTTTTTGCTTCTCACGAATCCGTTGGTTTGTATTTATTTGATTTTCACCGGATTTCAACATGGTTATGACTAGAAAATCTGCAAAAGTAGATAATACAGCACATACTGTCACGAAGATGCAAGGGAATCGGTGCCCCGCTGCTCGCTCGGGCGACTCTTGTCTGGTATGCGCTAAACAGGTTGCTGATAATGCAAAAGCAGTACAATGTGAAATATGTCTCAAATGGATGCATATTCGATGCGCAGGAATGAAGCCAGAGACGTATCAGTGGCTTCAGAATTTATCATGCGATGTTTTTCGGACTGTATGTAAGATATGCCTTCCACCATCAAGTGTTGAGCACGGAAGTAGTCAGAATAAAGTCGTAGCTGCATCTACTAAAGCCGCTAAAGTGCTTGTTGGAGGTGACATAAACATTGACCCAACCTCAGCTGAGGATAGACACCACCTACCTGTGGAGAAAACTTGCATGTCATTCGCTTCCTCGACTATAAGCCGTTTACAAAATGGTATTAGTATCGAGGATCCATTGAACGTGCAGGAACTGGACGTTTGCCCGCCTTCAACACCGTTTGCTCAACAGTCAGGAAGGAATAAGACTTATGCAGATGTGACGTCGAAGGGTCTACACAGTGATCCGGGCTATGAAATATTGTCACGGCGATTGAGCAAAATAGAGGCTCAGCTAAATGTAGTGGAAGAAGTACCTACTTCTGATAATGCTTTTAGATCTCCGGTCTCAAAGAAGCCACTTTTGGATTCTCGGAAAAGATGCCTTATTATGGTAAATGTTCCTGAGCGAATTGGGGACATAGCTGAAATACGCTTACAGCAAGAGCGAACATTCCTACAATCAACCTTTTCAAAGCTTTTTGATCAAGGAGAGGAAGGAGTTACCATCATTTCTGCATTCCGACTTGGCCAGAAGAAGAAGGATGATAAACCGCGGACGCTGAAAATTGTTTTAGCTTCAGATGAGCAAGTCCAGATGGTACTAAGACGCGCTCATCGTCTTAAGTGTGAGCCATTCAGGATACTACGCGACCTATCTCCTGAAGATAGAATCAAAATGAAAACAGCTACCCAAGAATTGCGAGCACGCAAGAAAGCTGGCGAGGTTGATCTCCATATTGTGGATTTTCGGGTAGTGAGGAGGAGGCCGCACATTCGTTGGAAGCCGCTGTCAATTCAACCCCAGTTAATCATTCTGTGAAGAGATTTCGAGTATTGCTTTCAATGCGAGAAGTCTACGCAATAAACTTGATGAGGTTAGTGAAATTGCCTGTCGGCGACAGCCAGATATCATTGCTGTTACGGAATCGTGGTTAACAATGGATATATCTGATATGGAGTGCGCGCTACCACACTATACGCTTTTCAGAAGTGACAGAGTAACTTCGAGATCTGCCGGTGGCGTTGCAGTATACTTTAAAGAGCACCTGATTGTGGAATAATTGGAAAGGTTTCAAAATGATGCTGGAAATGCCGAAAGCCTCTGGTGTAAGGTGAAGTCTAGCTCTGGAGCTGCATCACTTGGGGTCATTTACCGCTCACCTGGCGCTTACGTCCCTGTGTTATGTGATCAAATCAAACGGTATGGTATCACTGGTGACTGTATCGTTCTTGGAGACCTGAATGCTCCCGATATAAACTGGGCGGATTTAGTTTCGAGGGGTGAACCGTTCCAACGAGAATTCCTAGATACGATTTTGGAGCTGAAATTGGTGCAGAATGTAAACGATCCTACGAGGATATGCGTCGGGCAAGTTCCTTCGATATTGGATTTGGTGGTCACACCTAGATTCTCTGATGTTACGAATCTGTCGATTGAGACCCCCATTGGCTGCAGCGATCACTGTTTTTTATGGTTCGTTTGGAATCGGGGTCTTCAACCGAGAATACGTACGCATGCCCGGAGAAACTACTGGAAATTAGACACAACAAGTCTAATCACGTCTGCAAACTCGATGGACTGGTCACTCCCTCTATCTACGAATGTTGATATCTGTTGGTTGGACTTTTTGGGTAAAATAAGATCGCTTGAAAATCATGCCCCATGGATGAATGGAAGATCCCCCGCTAAGGGACCGCCGTGTTTTGATAACGTTATCCGTAAATACATGAAGATAAGAAAGCGGTTATGGCGGAAGTTTTGTTCTAGTGGATGCACCGATGACTATGTAACCTACAAAGTTATCCGCAACAAGTGCACCTACCTCAAAAGAGAAAAAAGGCAGAACTATGAAACTCGCTTGGTGGACGAAACCAACTCGATGCCGAAACGCTTGTTTGCGTACATAGGACGTAGAACGAAAGCTTCTCAACAAGTACCTTGCTTGAGATCTATGGGAGGTTCGACTGAACATGAAGATGAACGTAAAGCAGTTCTTCTCGCCGCTCAGTACAATTCGGTTTACACAGAGGAGACGTTTCCCATTCCTCTGCTTCATGAGAGCCACGCCGAAATGCCGGATATCTCGATCTCGCCAGAGATGGTGCAGTATTTACTAGAACGACTCGATGTACACTCAGCACCTGGCCCGGACGATATACACCCGATGATTTTAAAGGTATTGTCGAGTATCATACATAAACCACTGGCGCTAATCTTCAATTTATCCCTGAGGTATGGTATGTTACCTAAAGATGGGAAGTACGGCATTGTCAAACCAATGTATAAGGGCGGTGAAACCGGTGATCCGGCTAACTACCGACCGGTTATCCTCACTTCGGTAGTTGTGAAGACTCTGGAACGACTGCTGAAGAAACAGATTGAAGATTTTCTACTTACAACCAGTCAGTTAACATCTGCTCAACATGGTTTTACGCCAAGACGATCATGCTCATCCAATCTCATCACTGCTCGCGAGCACTGGTGTGCTGAACTTGATCTGGGTCACCCGGTAGTCACTGCCTTCATTGACTACAGTAAGGCTTTTGACCGTGTTCCGTTTCAACGTCTATTGCTCAAGCTCTGTGCTCGTGGTGTAAAGGGACCTGTTCTAACTTGGGTTGAAGACTTCCTTGTTGACCGTTATACACAGGTCGAGGTTAACGGAGTCAAATCGCAGGTTACACGTCCAACTTCTGGGGTTCCGCAAGGATCTGTTCTCGGCCCGTTACTTTTTAAAGTATATGTATGCTGGGGACATCACATGTACACTATCCCCAAGAAACTTCATGACGATGTCTCAACGTATATCTCAGCTCTCTGCTACGGCGTTCCCGAGACGCGACGCGCCCTTGGCTCTTCCAGCGGCTAGGGTGAAAAGTAAGCTAGCTGGGGCCATAAATATCCGTAAGGTCTTTTATTTGGGATGTTGGAACGTACGGACACTGCGTGACGTTGGTAGTCAAGCAATCACGATGCGCTCTTTATTCGACTACCAATTAGATGTTGCTTGTCTTTCCGAGGTCCGCCTTCCCGGACACGGATCCAAATCGATCAAGGTCCCCGGAGTCGATCGTAATTATTGGCTTTTTTATAGTGGGCCCGAGGATGGATCTGGTCAGCATGGAGTAGCGATAGCGCTCAGCGACCATGCTAAGCAAGCACTCATGTCATGGATGCCTGTATCCCCAAGAATTGCGGTGGTCCGGCTGAGGGGTCACCCTTTGAATATAACAGTCGTTTCGGTGTATGCCCCAACCCTATCAGCCGACCAAACTACAAAAGACGATTTTTATAACCCACTTCAATCCGTAGTCGATAGAGTTGCTGGAAACGACGTACTGGTTGTGGCTGGTGACTGGAACGCTCGTACAGGATCAGCAGATTCCGCAACAAACCGAATCCTGGGAAAATTTGGCCTAGGGCAGCGCTGCGCGAATGGCGATCGACTGATCGAGTTTGCGACATACAATCACCTATGCGTCTGTAACACTAAATTCCAGCACCCTAAAAACACTTGGTCACATGGTACTCGAATGATGGTAGAACGGCGAACCAGATCGATTATGTTCTAATTCGCGCACGTTGGATGTCTTCGGTGCTCGACTGTAGGTCCTATCGTGGAGCCGAAACAGGGAACGCAGTAGGCACCGATCACACACTTGTTCGCGCAAAGCTCCGACTTCGCCTGCTTAACCGCCAAAGGAAAACTCCTAGGAAGCGCTTAAACTTGGAAGCCTTAGGAAACCCGACCCAACGTAAGAAGCTCATTGACGATATCGCTGAGCGGTTGGATGGGAGTGATGCATCAGTCTAACAACAGTGGTCCAGACTGAAGACCGCTACTCAGACTGCAGCACTAAAAACGCTAGGCACGGCCTCTCGTCGCCGACGAGATTGGATTTCTCAGAACACCATCGAGCTCTCTGCCCGGGCAAGAGACGCCCGAATGCGTGGTGCATCTGATTACCGCCTCCTTATGAGAGCTGCTACACGATCAGCCCGCAATGATCGTCAGCTATATTGGGCAGAAACCGCATCCGAAATGGAAGCCGCAGCAAGTATAGGAGACTTTGGACGACTGTTTCGCCTGATTCGCAGAGCATCTGGAAGCTGTGGTTTTTGTACGAACCTTCGAGATTCGTCAGGACAGATGATATTTGACCTTCACCAAAAGATAGATAGGTGGGTTGAGCATTTCAGTCAGCTACTGAACCGCCCGTCATCTATCAATGCAGTATTCACTTCCCCGATAGATAGCTGTGAATACCCGGTCAACTGCGAGGCACCATCAGAATACGAGATATCAAGTGTTTTACGACGAATGCAGAATGGTAAATCGCCAGGTGATGACGGAATTTCCGTTGAACTTATTAAAGCCTGTGCCGACGTATTATTATCTCCGCTACATCGGCTGTTTTGTTCGATCTGGGAGACGGAAGTTTTCCCATCAGACTGGGGGATGTCTATCATTCTAACACTGCCGAAACGTGGAGATAAATCTGTGTGCTCCAATTACCGCGGAATAAGTCTAATCGACACCGCTGCTAAAGTGTTTGCAACGCTCCTGCTTAATCGGTTCTCCGCCGAAAGAAATCAGCGCACCAGAGTTAACCAAGGTGGATTTCGCCCTGGGATGGGTTGCGTAGATCAAATATTTACTTTGCGCAGGATCCTCGAGCACCGTGCACGGTATCAACAGCAAACGATAGCTTGCTTTATTGACTTCCGCGCCGCCTTCGACTCCGTAGACCGTGGTTTTTTATGGGACATCATGCTAGCGGATGGGGTTCCATTAAAGCTCGTCAACCTAATCAGAGCCTATTACAGCTCTACAAGGGCACGGGTTCGTGTCTACGGTGAAGAATCGCGTGACTTTAACTTGCATACAAGAGTCAGGCAAGGTTGCCCGCTATCGCCGGTTATGTTTAACTATGTCGTAGACTGGATAATGAACCAGGCGTTAACAGAGTATCAAGGGGTGCAAATTTCAACGGATCTATAGATTTCCGACCTTGACTACGCTGACGATATAGTCGTTCTGGGCGACAATACCGAAATGCTGCAAAGCGTTTTAGACCGCATTAGTGCCACTGCCGCGAAAGTCGTCTTGAGATAAACGCGGCTAAGACCAAGGCATTTTTTTATTCCGACACACCAGGCATCCAGCCACTTCGCGTCCAGGGTTGTCCGATCGAATACGTTCCAGTCTTTACATACCTCGGCTCAAGTATATTGCCCAATGGTCAGGCGAAAGATGAAGTGAAGTTAAGGGTCGATCGTGCTCGTAATGCGTTTTTGCAGTTGAAAGGCACCCTTTGGCGCAAGCCCGGGATCATCCTAAAACTAAGACGCGTGTTTATCAAGCAGCGATCCGCCGTGTACTGCTTTATGGATACGAGACATGGCCTTTAAGGTCACAGGATGTACGCACATTAGAAGTGTTCGACCATTGGTGCCTTAGGGTAATCTTGGGCATCCGATATACTGACCGAGTATCTAACGCAGCCGTACGAGAGCGTTGCAGCGGACTATCTCCACTTTCCGCTCACATACAACGGTGAAGGTTGCAATGGTTTGGCCACGTCCTCCGAAAGACAGACACAGCACTTCCCAAACTCGTCCTCGACCCCAAACCCGTTCGCACCTGGCGTCGGCGGCAAGGTGGTCAAGTGAAAACCTGGCTGTCAACTGTGAAAGAGGATGTAGACACCCTGGGTCTGCGTACCGTCTACGGAGTTCGCAGGTGGGAACGAGACTGGATCACGATCTGCAACGATCTCGCCTCCGATCGACGTGCGTGGGCTGGTGCGATCCGAGACATCAATGAAGCCGGCTAATCCATTCGTGGAGCCAGCCGCACAAAAGTAAAGTAAAAGTAGTAAGTACCTCCGACTCATTAAATACGAATTGTCTACTTTTCGCGGATGATCTGAAAGTTTGGGGTACAGTAAGCTCTTCTGCGGATAATACCATTTTTCAGAACGAATTGAACAAATTGCTTGATTGGACGGTAAAATGGCAGCTTCCTGTAAACCGACAGAAATGCGCTGTCATGCTTTCGGGGCCAAGCACGCCTGAAGGTGCGTACTTCCTCGGGGATCATAAACTGAAGTGGGTTGATACTGAACGTGACCTGGGTACAATTGTGACTCGGACGCTTAAATCGAAGGAGGATACGAACAGAAAAGCTGCTGCTGCAAACCGCGCATGGTGGGCTATTAGTCGGTCTTTTTCGGTGATTACTCCACAAATGTTTCGCATTCTTTATTCCACATACGTGAGACCAGTTTTGGAATATGGTTTGCCAGCCACCTATCCTCAAACTAAGGGAGAACGTGACCAGTTGGAAAAATTGCAAAGGCGGGCGACGAAACGAGTACAAGGATTGAAATCAATTCCTTATGTGGAGAGAGTTCAACGCCTCAACCTCATGTCGCTCAGTATTCGGCGTGTGCGCTACGACCTGCTGCTAACTCGTCGCATATTACTGGGAGCTTATGGTGACGAGCTGCGCGAGTTTTTCCCTCTCGTGACGGACTCAAGAACCCGTGGCCATGCTCTAAAGCTTCAAAAGCGAAAGACACTACGCCTACCACAGGGATTCACGCTATCAACAAGAATTGTTAACTTGTGGAATGCGCTTCCGGAAGAGGTTATCTCAGCGAGCTCTGAAAACTAATTCAAGCAACTTTTGGATAAGGTATTGACTGTAATCACGGCGAAGCTGAACAACATTGGACAGGATTTCTTCAACTGAGGTTCTCCTGGACTATGTTGCTGATATAAAGAGATGCGGCTTACAAGGGCTTGACCCCCTGTCGTCTATCAAGGAGAAGAAGAAGAAGAGGACTCGTGGACATGACTTTAAGTTGCAGAAGCCTAGAAGGCTGAAGCTGAGTAATGCGAGCACGCTATCCACTCGGGTGGTGAACACTTGGAACTCTCTACCGAAAGGTATGAAGGCACAAGCCTGATCCAGGCAAAGTACCGCACAGTCAGAGACTGCACGTGGGCTAAGATACTGTCAGGTTGCCCAGGCCTAGACAGATATGAGGGGGAAATAGAAATGGCAGTGAGGCTCCAGCGTGTTTCAGCATGCAGCTCACTACCGTTGGCCAATCAATTTAGCACAATGTTAGCCGTACAGCACAGAAATGCTGCCCGATTGCACATCCGACCGAAAGGGCTCCTGTCTCTACCATCTGAACAGCTATTCAAAAGCGCGTTGGATCAGCATTTGTTGAGACGGATGGACTTGATCCCCGGAGTGATACAGTGGTGTTCCTCTACTATCAGGGTTTGCCTTGTCAGCAGAAGTCACCCATGTCTATTACTGTGATGAAGCTCAAACGGGATTTTATCCCTTCTGCTTTCGACTCAGAAGAAGAAGAAGTAAATTAGCCCACATGCAGTCTATGACTGTGTTTCACTTTACCTCAACTAGGCTAGTGATTTCATACACCACACATTGTTCACGCATATTATTGCATTGTTTCCTGAATGGCTGACCTCTCACCGTGCTGGTGAAGAGAAACCCTACCTTACTTTCCAGATATTCGGAAACAAGAACGTGTGAAAAGTACGAACTGTATACTCGATATCGAAGTGCTGGGTGCTCAACCGCATACCGTCGAAAGAAATCTGGGCGCGTGATTGGCTTTTAGCCACCTTCAGC
>JACCGJ010012193.1:0-11312 GCA_013407085.1 Atriophallophorus winterbourni
ATGCAGCACCGACTGCAAGGAAGCCTCAAGAGAATGGGGCTCCGCTGCTCACTCTGGGGATTCTTGTCTGGTTTGTTCGAAACAGGTTGCCAATAACGCTAAAGCTGTTCAATGTGAAATTTGTTTAATGTGGATACATATTCGATGTGGTTCAATGAAGCCGGAGATGTATCGTTGGCTTCAGAAGAATTCATGCGATATTATCCGCACGATATGTAAGATATGCCTTCCACCGACTGGTTTCAAGCTCGCAAGTACTCAGCTTCCAGTTGACTCGGCTTCTGCTAAGTCCTCTGAAGGTATTGATGGGAGTATTGTAAATAGTGGCTCACCCTCGAAGAAGGATAACCGCCACACATCTTGTGTACAACAAGTCTGCGTGCAATCTGAAGATGTACGCACCTTTGCGGAAGTGGCTTCCTCGTCTTTACTCGGTTCCAAAGACGGAATTAGTTTTGCCAGTGAAACGAACGTTCTTGAGGCCAAAGAGGTCCAGGACCCATCTAAGCTAGATAAATCTATAAAGAAGAAACACCAGAGCTTTACGACTGTTGAGAATAGACAATCTTGCGTCATTCTTCACAATGCACCGGAGCAAACAGGTGCTTTGGCGATAGACAGGGTTAAACAGGAACGCGAGTTCTTAAATTCTGCTCTTGCCCCCCTTTTCGACGAAGGTGAAAAAGGTGTAACGGTACGCACAGCGTTTCGTCTAGGCCGCAGGCCAGCGCCAGGAGATCGCCCAAGACCGTTAAAGATTGTGTTAGACTCTGTTGAGCAAGTGACCTTACTGCTAAAGAGGGGTTACAGGTTGAAGGGTAGTGAACTTCGACTTCTGCGTGATCTTTCTCCGGAAGATCGTGTGAAGATGCGAAAAGCTACTCAGGAAATTAGCGAGCGCAGGGCCGCAGGTGAAACTAACTTGCGCATTGTGGATTTTCGGGTTGTGAGGATGAGGCCAAAAGTTCGTTGGCAACCTCTGACGATATGCATTCGGAGGGATCTGGATCTTTAAAAGTGATATATTTTAATGCGAGGAGCTTGAGAAACAAACTGGATGAACTCTTTGATCAGATTAGATGGGACCCTCCAGCGATCATTGCGGTGACGGAAACCTGGCTCTCACCTGAGCAGGATGATCCCGAGCTGGCCATACTTGGATATAGACTCTTTCGCTCGGATCGAACAGACGCTAAAATCGGTGGTGGCGTTGCATTATATTTCCAACAACATATTTCCGTCGCAGTGTTGGCTCGTTTCCAGCAGACTGCCGGTATGGCTGAGAGTATATTGTGCCGTATAAGGACTGCAGCTTCATTTGCCACGATAGGTGTCGTTTATCGTTCTCCCAATACTCAGGCAGATACTCTGATATCACAGATATGTCAGTATAGTAGATCCTCAAACTGCTTGATTATGGGGGATTTCAATGCTCCTAGTATTGATTGGACTTCGCTAGATGAAGGTTCTGGGTCTTTCGAGTGGGACTTATTGGACGCTGTGGTTAATGTGGGCCTCGTGCAGCACGTTTCCCATCCGACCAGAGTATGCTCTACTGGGTGTGAGTCAATTTTGGACTTGGTATTCACTCCCACGCAGTCCGATATTACTCAGCTTTGGACTGAAGCTCCATTAGGCTGCAGTGATCATGCTACCTTAAGTTTTATGTGGAAACGCAACACTGGCTGGGTACCAGATCCAATTCCCAGAAGGAATTTTTGGAAGGCAGACGCAGGTAGGTTACGGGATGCTGCTTCATCTCTCGATTGGTCTTTCGATCAAGCAGCTGATGTTGAAGATTGTTGGCTGGTGATCCGTAATAACATTTTGACAGCTTTTGAGGTGGCTGTTCCGTTGTCCACACGTCGTCGTAAGGCGAAAGGTCCACCTTGGTTTGATAAGGAGATAAGGAAAATTTTGCGGCAACGTCAAAAGCTCTGGTCGATATTCGTAAGTCGGAAAAACGCCACTAATTATGATAATTATCGGCAAGCTAGAAACCTTTGTACGGCATTAAAACGCAGAAAACGTATGTTGTACGAGCAGCGATTGATTGACGAGTCTACTTGTGTACCAAAACGGCTATTTGCATACATTCGACGCCGCACAAAGGCGTCGCCATATATTCTTAATTTGATAGATACTAATGGGGTAGACATTACTGAGGATGGTTTGAAAGCTAAAGCCATGGCTAAGCAGTATGCCTCCGTGTACTGTCTGGAAGACAGTGATCCTTCTTCTGTCTCTAATAACAGTGAGGTGCTGTCTGATCTTGATGTAGATGTAGAGACTGTTAGGCTCCTGTTGGGAACGTTAAACACACAATCCGCGCCAGGACCAGACGGTATTCATCCGTTGGTTTTACGAGCACTATCAGACGTGTTGTGCGTTCCGCTGGCCAGGTTGTTTACAAAATCTGTAACATTAGGGGTCTTGCCACAAGAATGGAAACAGGGTATCATTAAACCAATGTTTAAGAGTGGGGACCCCATGTAGTCCCGCTAATTACAGGCCGGTCACATTGACTTCTGTGATCGGTTAAATTTTAGAGAAGCTGATCAAAAGAAAATTAGAGCACTTTCTTTTGGAGTGTGGACGTTGGTGTCCACAACAACATGGATTCACCAAAAATCGCTCATGCGTAAGTAATCTGCTCCTGGCGCGAGAAAGTTGGTGTGCTTTGACTGATTCTGGTCAAGAGGTCGATGTCATTTTTATCGACTTTAGTAAGGAGTTTGACTGCGTGCCCCACCGCCGATTGCTCGTCAAGCTGGATGGTTTGGGTATTCAGGGTTGTCTACTTAAATGGATCGAGGCATTCATCTCAGGGCGGTCAAACCGTGTAGAGGTGAATGGAGTTTTGTCTTCAGAGATGATAGCAGGCTCCGGAGTGCCGCAGGGATCTGTCCTTGGCCCATTGTTATTCAAAGTTTTCGTGAATAATATTCCGGACGCGGTAGCGATCGATTGTCTTTTATTCGCGGATGATCTGAAACTGTGGGCCTCTGTCAGTTCCTGCGATGGCCACAAGCAACCGCAACAGGCAGTTGATGACTTAGTCAGTTGGACACATCGCTGGTCACTGCCCATCAATGAGGACAAGACAGTGGTCATGCGCATAAACTCCGATGACACTGGTGGTGAACACTTCCTTGGAGGTAAGCCTATTAGAGCGGTGACGGTCGAAAAAGACTTAGGGATTCTGGTTATGGATTCCTTGAAGTCGAAGGCTGAAACTTGTCGGAGAATAGGCAGCGCTACCAGGATGCTCTGGGCGATTCGGCGTTCCTTTGCGTCCATTACCCCGCAAATGTTCCAGAAACTTTTCTCTGTGTACATTCGTCCTCTGTTGGAATATGGGCTACCTGTTGCATTTCCTCAGTCCAAAGGCGAATGCGACTTCTTGGAGAGGGTACAAAGGAGGGGCACTAAGATGGTTTGTGGAATGCGCCGACTCGCGTACGAGGATAGGAGGAGCTTGCTGAAACTATACCCCCTCGAAATTCGAAGGGAAAGATATGACCTTCTCCTGACACGCCGTATTCTTCTCGGTCAATATGGAGACGAGTTCCTCCAGTACTTCCGATTAGTAGGTGAGTCGAGGACTCGTGGACATGACTTTAAGTTGCAGAAGCCTAAAAGTCTGAAGCTGAGTAATGTGAGCACGCTATCCATGCGGGTGGTGAACACTTTGAACTCTCTACCGAAATGGCTCCTGTCTCTACCATCTGAACAGCTATTTAAAAGCGCGTTGGATCAGCATTTGTTGAGACGAATGGACTTGATCCCCGGAATGATATAGTGGTGTTCCTCTACTCTCAGGGTTTGCCTTGTCAGCAGAAGTCACTCATGTCTATTACTGTGATGAAGCTTAAACGAGATTTTATCCCTTCTGCTTTCGATTCAGAAGAAGAAGAAAAATCCTTGCCGATCGCGAAGTCAAAAGATTATCCGGGTTGAACTTATGAAGCACCGCGTTATAGCCGATTCTAGAAAAATAAAAGCAGTTTCTCTTCACCAGCACGGCGAGAGGTCAGCTGAAGTAGCATCGTGTATATTAAATAAAAAACAGAGAACTCTAGCCCTCACTTTATTTACGGGATAACGCCAAAAGATGGAGAACCTAGGGTTATATAGCAATTGAGGAGAGTATTCAGGGAACAACTTACCCCAGTTGCGGTCAAAACCCTGCTAAAAACTAGAGACGGTACTGCAGCATATACGTTCTTCTGGAAAAATGTTCCAGAAGTTTGCAACCCTAGGGCTGAAAAAGTGTTTCCTGGAGTCTAGCCGACATCGTTTCTTAGCCATTTTAAATGAATACCCCCGGGTGCCCAGCTCGGGGCTTAAGGTAAAGGAGTCGTTCATTTGCACGCCACTCAAACCCTTCAAGATCCTAAAGGTTTCTATTAAGTCACCTCTTAAATGACGGCGCCTAAAGGAGAAAAGATCGAGAGACATTAGGCGCACAGCGTACGGTTTCCCTCGCTGACCTTCAATCATGCGAGTTGCGAGGCGCTGTACGCTTTCAAGTCGAAGGATGTCCTTTTTGTAGTGAGGACACCACGCCTGAACACAGTATTCGAGATGCGGCCGAACTAATGCCTTGTACAGTGGCAGGAATACATCGGGTCTTCTGCTCGATAGCACTGATTTCAGCCGAAAAAGTACCTTGCGTGCACGCTGAGCCGCAGCGGCACATTGGTCCTCCTATTTGAAATCAGCCCTAACCAGTACTCCCAAATCCTTAACACACTATGTGGCGTTAACACTGAGGGAATTCCCCGCCACCTGGACCGAAATCTTATAAACCAGTGCTGACAAGAGTTGGCTCTTATTTAGGTTCAGTGGGAGATTCCACTGATGTGACCAGTTTATGACCCACTCAAGGTCGTGCAACAAGGTATCTTCATCCGTTGATCCGATGAATTTCACATCGTCCGCGAAAATGAAGCATGGGCACTTCAATGCAGAAGACAAGTCATCGATGAAAATCAGGAATAGAAAAGGACCGAGTACCGACCCTTGGAGTACACCACTGATCACGTTTGATTTGACAGCGTAGATCCTACCCTAACTCGGAATGTTCTACCTGTAAGGAAGGCCTTTATCCAAGCAAGTAGACTACCCCATATGCCTTTTACTGTTAGCTTAATCTCTAGAAGGCGGTTATTTACGGAATCGAAAGCCTTGCTGAAGTCTAGGTAGAGGGCTTCGACAGGCTTCCCTTCATCCATCCTTTTAGTGGCAGTATTGAGAAAACTAAGAAGGTTAGTCAGGCAGGATCTACCATTAAGAAATCCATGCTGAGTTGCACTCAACAGAGAATGCCGACAAAGATGCTGACAGATTTTGTCACGCAGCAGTTTTTCCATTACTTTCGAGACGATGCTAGTCAGGCTGACCGGTCTATAGTTACCAACAGTTGACCTGTAACCACCCTTGTGTGTTGGCACGACTATGGCTTTATCTCCACTTACTGGGAACAACTCCTAGTTGCAGGCATGAATTAAAGAGCTGGCAAAACGGTTCGACAAGCACTGAGGCAAGATTTTTAAGCATAATTGAGTAGATGCCATCCGGTCCCTCATATTTGTTGACCCGAACATGGATAAGTGCGTCAAACACCTCAGCCTCATTGAAGGACAACTCATCTAATAAATGGACACCAGGTGTCAGGTTAAGCAGACCTGATGGTGCGCTTGAAGAATTATCCCGTCGTTGAACGCTACTGAAAAACCCTGAGAAGACAGTCGCCTTAGACAGGTCGGTATCGGCAACTTTTCCGTCCTCCAGTTCCAAATCCCCTATGTTTTCCCTAGTTTTTCCTTTTGAATGTGCGTAGCTATAAAACCTTTTCGGGTTGGATTTAGCATCCCTAGCTAGAGATAACTCAAAATGCTGTTTGAGCACACGTTGTAATTTAACACAGGCATTCCGAGCGGTTTTGTAGCGGGCCCAATAACCAGAAGTAAGGGATAGCTTATATTGCCGCCATAGACGATCCCGTTTACGGGTAGACCTACGGACTCGAGGAGACCACCAGGGTGGCCTTTGATGCCTTCTCACACACTGCAGCGGAGCGTGTTTGTCTTGTAACTCGTTTAGATACTTAGAAATTCTATCCCAGTTTTCATTTACATTTGAATCGCTAGATAGCTGAAGGGAAGATTTTGAAGACTGCAAGAGTAAACCCCAGTCTACACGCCTAAAATTGCGTCGAGGACGAGAGAAAGGTTTGCGAAAACGCAATATCGCTTCGAAGCTTATCATTACGTGATCACTTTTGCCGAGCGGCGGTAGGTACTTTAAATGACTAATGGCTTCTAGCTGGGACGACAATACCAAGTCAAGAGTGGATGGAGTGCATCCATGGCGGAACCTTGTAGGATCATTGACATGCTGGTGCAGCGCATGATTATGGAGCCATTCGAGAAAGGTGTCAGATTGCTGGGTGACTATACCAGTGGGGACAGGCCAATCTATGTCTGGGAGGTTGAAATCACCCAAGATAAGTACACTGTGAGCTGAGTGAAACAAACCGTCGAGTGTCTCAATAAGCTGTGTAAACTCCTGTTGGGATGCACTGGGAGTGACGTTGACACAAGCGATTGCGAGCGATGACTTGTAGCAAGTCAGGATACTCGTAACAACTTGGACGTTTTCAATGGCTAGAGATATCCCTGTACCCATGTTGTGCAAACCATACTCCAAGAGCAGTGCAACGCCACCGCCTCTCCTATCGCCCGGCTTATCGCATCTTATGACGAGATACTGTTCACTGATGTTTACCGGCACCTCATCAATCGCAGACAGCCAGGTCTCAGAAAGCGCAATAACCCTTGGGTGTAACTGAGACACGCAGAGAGAAAGTTCAGCCCACTTATTCCTGATGCTGCATACATTTGCATACAATACTTGGGCACTGGTTATTCGTGCTTCTGAAACTAGTCCTGTTTGGCCCTCGGTCGAAGCACTTGAGGGAGCTGCACGTTTTTTGGCGTGCTACTTAGAGAAGGAGCATCAGTTTCGGCAGCCTCTTGCGTTAATGTAACGGACCGTTGCCTGACAATTGAGACCGCATCCATAGAAGAGAAGCAACTACTGGAGTCATCGTCTCGGGTGCCATCGTCAATTGCGCTAAGACAATCAACGTCATCTGGGCCGGACAACAAGACTAGTGGCAAAGTGCTGTTTGGTATGCCCGTCTGTGATTGCATAGCGTTTTGCGCTGCATCCGGGTTAAGAATGACCGATGTTCTCATTGCTAAGTTTCTCCTATTAAAATCAGAATCATTTTGCCGAATCCGGGACGGAGGGTTGTCGGGCTTCACCTGAAGTTCATCTAGCGTTGAGTTTGCGATATACTCAGCCCTAGCCAGGAATGCATCCCGATCCGCCTGATAATTAAATTCAACCAGGATTGGTCGAGGGCAGTTACCCATCCTCCATCTTCCTACTCAGTGGATTCGCACTGTGGAAGTAGAAGGCTTCATATCCACCATTCGGAGAAGATCGTTTATACACCTACGATCAAGATCTCTGCGAGACTTAGATTCCTTAATAAATGGTTCCGCTCGGTTAAAAACTAGTACATTTCTAGTTCTAGATTTCGGAGCAGAGGAATTGCTGTGCAGTGATTCGATTTGCTGACGCAAACCATTTAATTCCTGAATAATTTGTTCCATCATAGGCGAACCGGCATTAATTGAATGTTGCCGTTTTCGTGTACTAACCTTACTGGCCTCAGTACGCTTCTTGTAGGTGCCAGCTACATTGGCCACCTTGGGAGTGGCAGCTTGCCTGGGTGGACGGGTTACCTGGCTAACCTGTTCGACTTTCCCCTCGGCTGCAGGTAATCTAGATTTTTATTTGCACGTTTTTTCAAAGTTCTCCTTACATTGGCCTCCTTGGGAGGATGGTGTAACTGGTTAACTTTGTCAACTTCCGCCTTGACTGCAGTTGTCCCCGGGCTCATTTTTGCGCACAAAACAGATGCATAGGTTTGAGTGGGTACGACGTTAGACGTGCTAGGCGAAATTTCACTATTTTGAGGTTTTACAATAATAAAAGCAGCGTCACTGGCAGCCTTATGGCTGGAGCTGCAATACCACTGCAACCAGCGGTACTTTGCATAAATCCCATAGTGAGATTTATGTATGCCAGAGCAGCTAGGGTGAGCCCAACGCTTGCAAGCTGTGCATTCAATGCTCCTGGCCACTTTTTTGCAGCAATTGCCGTTGATGCAAGCATTAATTGTACTCATCTTACGGCGAGAAATATGAGTAACGATAATGTACCAGAAAAATTATAGACTGATTTAATCACAAGCGTAATTGATCAGCACGAAATATAATGGACGATTTGCTTTTTATAATATAGTAAAATAGCTAGTCTATTTTACAGTAATTTCACAGAATAGCGAAAATGCGTAATAATGTTTTAGCAGAGCGTGGAAAATACAACCAAGCTGAACGTACCGCACCTTTGCCCGAGTCCACCACTGTTACTTGCTGCGTCGCTTACCGTGTATCAACGGTGCAAACCTACCTTGTAAAGTAAAAAGACAATGGTGTGTATATTTCCAGGTTGTTGCATATCGCCATTTGCCTGTTGAAACAAGATCTTTTTAGACCAATGTATTGTAGTGCTCACATCCCCATCCCTTACACACCACTACCGGTTTCTGGCTGTTTGCCGTCATCAGGTGGAGACAGTAAAATCAGGTTAAGTGAGCCTTGAAACAGTGGTAAAGTGGTAAACAAAGTTAAACTTGTATGCCACTGTTATATAGGGTTCTTACAAAGAACCACGATGTTCAAATACAGAATCAAAAAGTGATTCCTGGCCAAGCGCTCGAGGCGCATAAAAGACCAATGTATTGCGGTGTTTTTTTAGCTTCCTCTGAGACATTGTCCCAAACTATGCAATTAAAATTGCACCGCTGTTTAGAAGGAGGTTTTTAATACCTGAGTAGTTGTTGGAAGATGATAATAGCGCGATCATTTTTTTCGCTTGTAGAAATTTGACATCCAACAAGTTCTGCACCCGAAGAGACTACGAGATCCAGAATCCAAGGTAAGCTTTCCCGACGGAACCATGTGTGCTCGTTTACATGTTGGCTCATGACATGCATGTGAGTCCAATCGATAAAGTTCTCAGACATGTTTTCACCCGAACAGCACTGTTTCGGCCAAGATAAATGTGGTAGATTAAAATCGCCAACTATATTGGACCCTTTGTGTGCGCAGCAAACGGAGAATATCAAGCAAATTATGTGTAACGTTCTTTATGCGATCCGAATTAAGTAGAAAAGGAAGACGGGTTTGAGTGGAGTAAGCAACGCTTTACTATTCTAAGAATGAGCGTACAATAGCTGAAATGCAAACAAGATGTGTTAGTCAACGGTATATAGAAAGTATACAACAAACAATCATGACATTCACACGGGCTTTGAAATGGAAGACAATCTTTCGTGCTGGATGAGGTCAACACAGAAAAATCAAGCTTCTCGAGTTCTCAAATTGTAAGGACGGATGCGTTGTTGTTGTTCCAAAATTTGCGGGGTAACACAGAGAGTCAATTTCGGTGGGGGGTACACATAATGGGTCATCTAGATCAGGATTGGCATTTTGAACATCAGACTGTTCACGGTGTTCGGTTATTACTGGAGTATCAGACGTAGTAGGGAAAATCGGCGTTGAATTTCTGACTGTTGGGGCTAGGCGGCGTAGAGACACTGTTTCAGTCTTACCATCTTGATGAGCAATGTGTGCATAGAGTGGGTTGCAGGTCAATAGTTGTACTTCCTCCACCAACGGTTGGTATTTAGAAGATCGGTCGCATCGCTGTAAAAGTACAGGACCCGGTGTCGTCAGCCAAGAAGGTAAGGATGTTCCTGTGGTAGAACGCCGAGCATATTGAAACATGCGTTCATGAGGGGTGCAATTGATCGACGTACATAGTAATGATCTTATGCAATGAAGTGCTTCAGGTAGGACTAGCTCCCAACGAGTTGGAGGTAAATTACGGGTTTTTAATGCTAGGCATATTGTCTTCCAAATGGTACCGTTGAGGCGTTCAACCTGACCGTTTCCTTGTGGGTTATAGGCCGCAGTGTGGCTCATAGCGACGCCTTTCTCAAGCAGAAAACTCTTGATTTCGGAAGACATAAAAGACTATCCCCGGTCTGAATGAATGTATGCTGGCATCCCAAAGAGGCAGAAAAGTTGTGTAAGGCATTCAATTACAGTGGCTGATGATAAATCGGCACAGGCAAAGGCAAATGGGAACCGCGAGAATTCATCGATTAATGTGAGCAGGTAGCAGTTGCGTGAACAAGATGGTAACGGACCTTTAAAATCTATGCTCAAACGTTCAAATGGTTGCGTGGCTTTAATTAGCTTACCAGATGATTTGAAAAATCTTGGTTTCAGTTCTGCACAGACTTTGCAGTTGGATATAACACGTCTGACATCATCAATAGAACAAGGAAGGTTTTTACATCGAATGAAATGGAAGAAACGAGTGATCCCTGGGTGGAAAATTGAGCTGTGCAGTTTTTCGAGCTGATCTGAATTCGAAGTTGATGCACACACATCATCCGGGTGATGCCACCTAGATTTTGTTGCGATCGGTTTGCACTCAGGAGATAAGTTGGCAAAAAGTGGCGGCGATTCCACAACTGCGGCAGCCAGGCCACAAAGAGCAAAAGTATCACGGCTTCCACCGAATGGAATTTCAACTTTATCGTGAAGACCCAGGAAATCATGTCCAAGTAGGATATCTGTACAAAGATTGGGAAGTACAAACAGTTTAAAATTCCCATAGGAGTCACCTCGGTATTTGATAGAAACAGAGCAGTAACCAGTTGTTTGGCAAGACATTGAAGTTGATCCCATTGTGACGACTGATTTGGCTGGATAAACCTTCCAAGTGTGCAGTTTCAATACCTCGGAGCTGATAAAGCTGCAAGAGCTTCCGGTGTCGATTAAAGCTCGAAGGGGTGTTTCGTTTACAGAGACGGTTGTAATTGTACGTGATAAACAATCAGGTACGGCCGCAACCGATAAAGATGATATAACTGACTTCCAAATATAATTAGTATGATGTTTGCCTGTGTTACTTGAGCGACATACACGTTGAAAATGACCCCGTTTACCGCAAAGATTACAAATAGCTTCGCGCGCCGGACATTTAGAACGAGGATGTTTTGTCCGACCACAGAAATAGCAACTTTGAGTAGACAGTGCTGAAAAATTAACCTCCTTATCGCAAGCATCAGATCGTGGTGATAACTTAGATAAACTTTC
>JACCGJ010012194.1:0-32246 GCA_013407085.1 Atriophallophorus winterbourni
GCCAAAGTTCAAGTAGCCCTATTCGGTTGTTCGTTTGCGGGATACACCGGAAATACGGCAGTAATGCACCACGTTGTATTTAACCTTGATACTATTGCACGTCGCAAGCGAAGAACTAGAGTCAACATATAATTGCGACTGCCGTCGTCAGCCTGAAGCTGTTAGGTCTTTTCTTCATCCAGGATATATCTTCAGGTCTACGTTTTCTGGTGGACACCGGTGCAGAAGTAAGTGTACTACCGGTTGAACCCTGTGCAACGTCTAGCCCGATAAACCAACACTCAAGGACAGCAAACGGATCGGTTATAACAACCTACAGTCAAAGCTCCTTGAACCTTTATTTGATTTTGCGACTTGAATTCCGATTGATTTTTACGATCGCTCCGGTTAAATTTGAAATCATAGGCGTTGGTTTTTTACACTCATTTAACCTCCATGTCGATTTTCGGCGCTCACAGCTGATGGTACCAGTCGTCTTGAAGTTCTTGGCAGAGAAGCAAGCATTTTCCCGGTTTTAAGTTTTGGCGACGAAGAATCATTCTGTTCAAATTTGTTCGCAAAGTTGATCCAATCATCATCTACTGCATTACCGGCGTTAACCAAACAAGTAGAGCACCACATTACCACAAGTGGTCCCAGGGTTTAGAAAAGAACGTGGCGATTACCGCCAGAAAAATTGCAGATTGCGCGTTAGGCGTTTCAGAATATGCTATAATTATGCATTATATGGCCATCTAGTAGCTCCTGGTGCTCCCTCTTGCATATGGAATATGAAAAAACCCTGAACGATTGGCGCCGTTGTGGTGATTACCGTAGGCTGAACAAGGCAAGATTACCCGATAGGTACCCCGTTCCCCATAATCGAGACTTGACAAATAATATCCACGAATGTAACATTTTCAGTAAGGATGAACTTGTTCTGGCGTACAATCAAATCCCAGTAGCTGAAGCAGACATCCCAAAGACGGCGGTTACCACACAGTTTGGACTTTACTATTTTGTATGTACACCTTTTGGTATACGTAATGCGACGGAAACCATCCAGCGTTTTGTGGATCAGGTTTGTAGAGGCCTTGATTTCCTTTACTTCTACCTTGATAATAAACTAGTCACTAGCACCTCTGAAGAAGAACATATTAATCAGGTGACTGCTATTTTCAATCGATTGTCCAGTCAGGGGATTACGATCAACACGAACAAGTGAAGTTTCTGTCAGGCCAATGTCGATTTCCTAGGTCATGAACTCTCCGCTTCAGGTATCAAACCACTGAAAGGAAAAATCTGTAACAGTCCTTAACTTCCCGGAGCCCACCAGCTTCAAGGATCTCCGGCGATTTCTTGGACTCGTGAGCTTTTACCTTCGTTTCATCCCGCAATGCCCGCCCGTCTTACAGCCATTAAGCGATTTGCTCCTTGGTAACGCAAAGTCGTTAATTTTAACGACGAAGCCAAATGAGCATTCACATCGCTTAAGAAGCATATTGTTGATATAACAAGCCTGAAGCACATTAGGCCCGATACTCCACTGTCACTATTCACAGACGCATCCGCCAAGGCAGTGAAACAAGTGCTACGACAGAATGTTGACGGAAATCCAAGGCATGCTAATCATTATCAATGATTTTTAAAAGGTTTATACAATCAGATTGTAGTATGTGCTTTTTTGTAAACATTTTCAAGGTCATTTCTGCAGCGGAATTTGACGTTCATTAAATATAAAGGTAACAGGATTTACAAATTGATCTCAGATAATCTATACGCTTAGGACTACAATGCGCTTCCGAGATTTCAATCGTTATGTCTGACGTAACCGAATAAAGCTTTTAACTATTCTTCTTATTCGCATGAAAGTTCTCTATTTGCCTGGATCAGTCTTGTGCTTTCATACATACATCATACATACATCAAAAACTGGGACTAGTATTATATGTACCTTTACCTATTGTATCTCTCTATGCTTATCTTACCCCCTTTTTGTTTAAACACAGTTATCCTTATTGTTTCAATTAAGGTTTCTATCGTAAACAAATGTCTTTCTAAAAAAAATTTCGAAACATCTAAAAAAATTTTTTCTGATTATCTATTTATAACGCTGCTGTAGTGTCAGGTTACATAGGGTCTATGCATGTCTCGTCATAGGTTGGGACTTGCATCACATTTGTCTATTTGTCACATTGCCTTCCATGACATTTTCTATACACCATTATGTATATATCTGTCTTTTATTTCATATGAGGCTTATAAATGTCACACTTTTTCCAAACTTGCAAACCAATAAAATCTACCAAAAAATATGAAAAAAATAAAAAAAACCTGAAAATCATTATGTTTTTAATGTACTTTCTTTTTTTAAATGATGAACTATTTCACTTTGATGACGTTTTAATGTACATTCTTATTTTTTCAATGATGAACTATTTTACTTTGATTACCTCCCACCATGATGGTGAAGAGAATATCTTTCATTATATTCCAGTGTCTTCGAATACCGAACCATCACTGAAACTGGCTCGAAATCTATCCGCCCGAGATTTGTTCCATTTGCGATTCACTCTCCTGCAGATAACGAAAACCCGGCTGGTGAACACATTTTGGTTCGATTCGTCGACAATTCTTCAAGAGTATTGGAGCACACAGCGTACCCTACTCCCATGCTATTAACCACACCCTCTCTCATCCCCCAGAATTTCTTAGATTTTTTTATGCTGATGGATTTATATTCCCTTTTCCGTCTTGTCAACCAATCTTTTCGTAAAAAACATGAATTGATGCATATGTAATTTATTTGTCAATTTTTTATGACAATTTATTACAATTCACTCCACTTTTTCCATAATAACCTTTTGATTTCTGTTCTCCATGTTTTCCCATCCTTGCAATCCGTAAATTCTGACAAAATTTAAATGAAAACTTATTGTTATTAAACATTAGAATTTTTTCTTACTTACTGTATATTTGTTCTCATTATTTGACGGGAAAAAATGTTTAAAAATCCAGCTCACTTCACCGTTATATTTTCTTTTGCTGTTCCAATTTTGATAAACTGATCATGTATTACATGCCTTGGATGTCCAAGAATATATATATATATATATATATATTATTATTATTATTATTATATTATTATAAAAAATTTCGAAACATCTGAAAAAATTATTTTCATGATTATATATTTATAACGCTGCTCTGGTGTCAGGTTAACTAGGGTTTATGCATGTCTCGTCAAAGGCTGGGACTTGCATCATATTTGTCTATGCTTATTATACATCGTTTAGTATATTATTGCACACTATTTAACTTCAAAGAATAAGTATCAGCATTTAAATACTCCAATGTCTGTTGCAAAAACAGTGAACTTACATAACTTCTAATCATCAGAAAATAATTTTACGATTATCTATTTACAACTGTGCATGTGTGTCAGGTTGCCTAGGGTACCTGGAGATCAACATTACCTGAATATCTTTTCATAACTGTGCTCCACTGTTTTGTTCCGCAAATTTTATCCTGATGACCTCTCACGTTGCCGTTGAAGAGAATGCTTTGCGCTTTTTCTGTAAATCAACCTGAAAACTCGCAATTCTGCTGACTTAAGATTTCACCAGTGTCGTCTGATGTCAGCCTGTCCCTTAACATAACGGATTCAAAGCAATCGGCGAACTTATCTTCCATCCAATGCCTTAGAAGTCGTGGCAGTTTATTCTTTTACCCAAGCTCTCAACCTCCGGCTTGGTATCAAATAAACGTAACCTCATTCGAGCCTGTCCCTTCACTTCCTATTTTTGCAATACCTACTGTCTGATTTAAAACAATTTTATTGTTCATAATGATGCTGTTCATTTATTTTTATACAGCATAACAATATATTCCTTTGCTTTAATTTATTCCTAGATTTGTTGTTCTCAACTTCTTGTAATCTTCTTATTATCTCGTCTGGATATTCAATCTGAAAGAAATCTCATTGTTCATGAATATTTTATAACATTTTCCTACCCATGTAGCTTACCATTTCCAATTTTAAAACGAACAAAAATCATTTCTGGATTTGAAAGTTCCGCCAATAATTTAATCCATTTTTTGCTTTAAACATTCTGAAAAACTTGAACATGTATTTCATGCCTTGGTTCACCAGGAATGAATTATTATTATATTATACAAAAACATTGGATTTGCGAAAAAATTATATGAATGTTCCTGGCAGCACTGATGTATGGATGCAATCAAAATTCTATTGTGGAATTTGATTTGTGTGGGTTTATATGGGTCAATATACAGGGCCGATAGTTGAGTGCTGTTCGATATTAACATCCAGATTTGTTTTAAAATCACGGATCTTAGGATCATTCACAATATCCTGAGATAGTGAATTCCACAGAACGAAAATGCGCGCTGAGAAGAAATGACGACTAAAATCAAGTCTTGATTGCGGTATATCGAAACAACATGATATATCTATGTATTCTTAAGGGAACTGGCAATCGTTGAATCGCTGAAAAGGTGGTTTTCCATTCGCATAATTTTATATGTAAGGAACAATAATGATAATAATATATTTTAGGTTAACCAAGGCATGCAATACATGCTTAGGTTATCAAAATTTGTAAAACAATTAAAAATAGGATAGTTTAAATAACCGAAGCGAGCGGTATTTTTAAACATTTTTTCCGTTCAATAATGGAAAGTAACTTAAGTTTGTAAGAAAAATTCTCGATGTCAGATAACAATAGAGTTCCCTTAAAATATTGTCCAGATTGACGAATGACAAGAATACGGAGGAATAGAGAGCAGAAATTGAATGTGATTACGGAGAAAGTGGTGCAAATATCAATGTAATTGTCATAATAAAATAAATTAATAAAATATATATGCATAAATTGACTTTTTCAGGATGGTTGGTTGAGAAAACTGAAAAATGTACAGAATTGCTTCAAAATTAGAAAATTTTGACTAATTGTGGGGGATGAAATAGGGTGAGGTATCAAGGGAATTGAGGTAGGGCCCGTTGTTTGATCCACGAATGTTGGAGAATTTTCGACAAATAGAACTAAGAGTTGTTCACCAGCTAAATTTTCGTTATCTGTAGGAGGATAAATTTGCTTACGGAACAAATCTCGGGCTGATAGAATTCAGGTCAGTATCAGTGATGGTTCGGTATTCGAATACACTGGAATAGAATGAAAGATATTCTCTTCACCAGCATGGTCATAGGTCATCAAAGTGAAATAGTACGTCATTTAAAAAAATAAGAATATACATTGAAAACCTTTTTTTCAGTTTTTACGGTTTTTTTATTTTTTGGTAGATTTTATTATTTTGCACGTTTTGATAAAAATGTAACATTTAAGGGCCTCATACGAAATAAAAGACAGTTTTATACATAATAGTCTATAACAAATGTCATGCAAGGCAATGTTAGGATCAATTAGTGTAAAAGCATGCCTAGGGTGTGGCAGTCTGACACTTTAACCAAAGTTAACTAGGGGATATTACCGGAACCCATGACATACTAATATTAGAAAACTTCAAGTGAAATCAGAAACTCGGCATACCATTAGAGTATAAATTATCTAATAAAGAATTTATCTTAAGAATTTCACTTAGTGTATCAACAGTAAGTGATTCTACAAGCGATTCAAATTTTCCCGTAGATGTGCACACACGAAAATGAAGAGGAATAGAGTTCCAAAGCTGTGCATACCTAATTAAAACGACGTTGCGTCGAACTTTAGTGTGAGTGAAGGGAATGTCAGAAGCCTCGTTCGGTCTTTGCAATGTTCCTTATACCGAAAGATTGCGACGTCTAGGTCTAGGAGACTTTATCCAAAGGTGGATACAACGCGATATTATTCTGACCTATAGAATTGTGTCTACCGAAGGACATCCAATAAAACACTTGCTTGATGTATGTGATGGAAAAGTAACACGCGGACATACCTTATCCCTTCACGTTTCGAGTTCCCGTATTCATTGTCGGCGCCATTTTTGCCGTACGAGCTATATTTCTCAGGAATTCCCTACTCTAATATGTGGTGGACTCTACTTGCCTTGCGATTTTTGAAACGAAATTGGACTTGCACTTGCCTTACATTTCATATTCTCTATTGCTTTATTACTATTATAATTTTCATGTTTTATTCATACCGTAATCCTGTGGTGTTGTAAAGTATTAACTTTCTTAACCATAAATCCTTGAATCCTTGATTTAACGATTGCCCTCTTGAAATCGCAATGTAGACCTAAGTTAAACTTGGTGCTCCGTATGCACCGTCGCGTCTGCTTAGACTGAAGCCAGCCGACTATTTCTTAGATTACTTGTCCTTCAATGGAGCTGTGTTTTGCGTACTTCTGTACATGTGAAACTCAACATGAATTTCAGATGTGTAGATCCTGCCTGACAAACCTTTTTAGTGTTCTGGATACTGCCATCAAAACACTACGAAGGAAGCCTTCTACTCAGCGTTTAGCAAGTGTTGTGTTTTTGGAGCGCGTTCCGGCTGACCCAACACTCACGAAGGTGGTAGAAGACGACTGACAGAATGCATCGTTTTATTTACAGCTCATTTATATATATATATATATATATTATATATCTATATCATTCTTCTCTCTCTCTCTCTCTCTATCTCTCTCTATATCATCTCTCTCTATCTCCCTCTCTCTCTCTCTCTCTCAATCTGTACCCCTTAACCCCTAGATGAACGAAAGTGAAGCCAAGCTACTGAAGCCGAGCTGCTATATTGATTCAAATCGGCGAGCTATGTTCAATTGATTAAAATCGATCAATACTTCCAAAGCAGTGTGAGTTTTGACGTGCCTAGATTGAATCACCTTGACACCTCCTCCTGCGAAATAGGGACGTTTACCTTCGGTCTATGTACGCCTTGTTTCTTGGATTGATTTGAAATGGCTGAAAAACCTTATCATGTTTTGCATGCCTTGGTTTACCAAGAATATAGTATTATTAATATTATTATTGTTCTTCTTCGTGTTCGGTAAATTCTTGCTGGTGTCTCGTCTGTGAGATGTTGTTCAGCAAGACGGTTGTCGACTGTTTGCCATTGTTCATCAGTGCTGATAGGTTCATTTTGAGAAGCATGCGGTGCAAACGCATTAGAATCGTTATACTGCTTTCGTGAACCACGAGTTGCGTTTTCCCGTGAAGCATTCGCCTTAGAGCCACGCGGACCACCTGTACCGCAAACCGGTTCCTCTTTATAGTCGCTTGATCTTGTGAAATGGCCACGAATAATTCTGCTTTTTTATAGTTTCGAGAACGGTTCTCGCGACGATTACCTTGCTGCCTGCGTGGTTGTTCATTACGAGCGTTGATTGTTCTCGGAAGCCTAGCAGAGTTTGAAAATACTGCGTCACGAGCTGTCTGCTTTGTTAAATCATTGTCGCTTTGATGCGATTCGTTCCGGATATCACAACCATGTTTGCGTATCAACTGTCGACTTGTTCTTGATGAAGAATTTGTCTGGCACACAGTTGCAGTTTTTGTCGAACACAGATCTTTCAAAGGCATACTAAGTAAATTTAGCCGTTCTACCCAATCCATTCCAAGCAAATCAAGTTTATCATGAGGTGTCAAGTAAAGTAAACCAGTTGCTTGCTCACCATTGAATTCAATCTTACAAGTAAGTTGTCCGTCAATCCGTAGTGGTTCACAAGAGGCATTTCGCACAATCATTTCCGTGGGATAGACTGTTGGGCAGCCAATCTGCTTCCACGTTGAGCGGCAAATCAATGTCACGTCTGAGGCTGTGTCGATTTGCAACGAAACGGTCTTGCCTCGCATTCTCACTGCGACGTATTTTCATCTGCTTGACAAATCTGCTCCAAAGTTTGCAATGACAGCATTGATTCTGCCCCGGTTCTCATTCGATTTAGGATTATGAAGACTATTTGCACTGGTCCGATAGTTTGTTCTGCAATGTAACTCTTTGTGACCAATGCGCTTGCACCTGCGGCACTTGTAAGTTCTGAAGGGACAATCTTTCGAATAGTGCCAGCCACCGTAATTCCAACAGGCACTTTTGGGTTTCAATGACTTTTTGGGAGGACTTTGTGAACTACTGTGTGCTGCTGTGTTCTTGTATACTTGAGGATCTATTTTCTGTCCGGCGCTTTCAATCAACTTGGTATCATGCTTGAGGTTCACCATTCTGTGACATTCGGCTGCTATGTCTTGAAGGGTCATTTCCAGCTCGTGCTCCAGTTTGCTCAGAATTTTTGTTCGAACGTCAGCGTCTGCTGGTGATTGAAGACTGCAAACGAACATAAAGCATTTGAACTGCATTTGAATCTTTCACACTCTCGATTGATGATAACAGCATGCGTAGTTTAGTCGCCTATTTTCTTTTTCATCAGTTTGAGATAGTTGTAACGAATTGTGAATAAAGATGATTGTTCGCCGAAGATTGTCGTGAGTGTTTCAATAGTTTCGTCAAAGGTGAACTCTCGATCACCTTTTGGAAGAATATAGTTAGTGTAACGTTGTGCTCAACAGGACCAAGTTTTCTCAACAATAGGCGAACAAGCCATGCATCACCTTGACCCGCAAGTTCAACTCTGAAAATGTCTTCGTATTTCTTGAACCAAGCATTGAATGTTGTTCCCGATTCTGCATCAAAATGGAACTCTGTGATGGATGCTGCGATTGAGTCAATTGATTGTTGCTGTGTCTGTTCTTTGTGTTCTTCTTTGATATTCAGCTTCTGAGAAAAAAGTTCAATGAGCTGCTTCTGTGATTTTTCGAACTGCGCTCGCTGTTGCTGAAGTAATGCTTGCATTTGCTCGAAGTTGATAGCCATTTTCTCGTCGCCAAGTTTGTTGTGTTTTTGGAGCGAGTTCCGGCTGACCCAACACTCACGAAGGTGGTAGAAGACGACTGACAGAATGCATCGTTTAATTTACAGCTCATGTTTATATATATGTACAATTAACCAATTAGATGAACGAAAGTAAAGCCAAGCTACTGAAGCCAAGCTGCTATATTGATTCAAATCGGCGAGCTATGTTCAATTGATTAAAATCGATTAATACTTCCAAAGCAGTGTGAGTTTTGTCGTGCCTAGATTGAACGACCTTGACAGCAAGACATTCGCTTTCGTAATTCAGCGCCTAATAGAGATCAAATCATCAGCAAAATGCATGTGGAGTTGTCTACTTGCTTGGATAAAAGCAGTTCTTATAGGTAGGACATTTAGAGTTCGGGTTGGATCCACGTTGTCTAGCCAAACCGACGTGATCAGCGTGGTCCCTCAAGGTTCGGTGCTCTGCCTCTTCTATTCCTGAAGAAGACTTGAAGTGTCCATGCTTCATATTCGCGAATAATGTGGAGTTCATCGGATCAACGGCTGAATATAACTTGACGCAGGACCATGAGCGAGTAATAAACTGATCATACCAGTGGTACATTCTACTGAAAAATGATAAGGTCAAATTTGAAGCAGAGGTCGGTAAATTCCCTCAGTGTTAACGCCGCGCAGTGTGTCAAGGATTTGGAAGTACTGATTAGGGTGGAGATAAAATGGGAGCACAAATATTCCTACTCAGCTCAGCGTAATTTCTCGAATGAAATTAGTGATTTCGAGAAGAAGACCTGATGTATTCCTGCTTAAAGGCAATAGTTTGGTAGCATCGTGAATATTGTTTTCAAGCGTGATGTCCTCACAACATGAAGGATATCTTTCTTCATGAAAGCATGATTGAGGTTCGGCGAGGAAAACCTTAATGGACGTCTGAAGTCTCTCCCTTTCCTCCCTTAGGCGTCGTCGTTCAAGAGGTGACCTAATTGAAACTTTTAGGATCTTAAAGTTTTTAAATGGTGTTCCAGTTAACGACTTTTTTACCTGAATTTCCGAGCTTGGCACCCAGCGCTATTCACTCAAACGTTTAAAAGAGCGATGCCGGCTAGACACCAGGAAACACTTTTTCTGCCTCAGGGTGGTAATCTTCTGGAAAATTCCTTAGAATAACTTATATCCTGCAATTCTTTCTCGAGTTTCAGGCAGGGTTTGTAATGCAACTGGAGTAAGTTATTTCCTCAATACTCTCCCTTATTGCTATACAAGCTTAGGTAGATCACCTTTTTAGCGTTATCACTCGATGCAACTAATTTCTAGAGTTTTCTGTTTTTTGTATACGATTCTACTTTAGATGTCCTCTCACCGTGCTGGCGAAAAGAAACTGTTTTTTCTTTTTCCAGCATCGGTTATAACGCGGTGCTCCTTGTATACAATCCGAGTAACCTTTTGGATTCGTCATTGTCGAAACTTTCAAACGGACAAAAAGAAAAACAATTTGGCACTGGTTGGTGCTACTCTGCAACTTATCGCCGAAACAAAATCTGCACCCTTGATTGGCTTGTTAGATACTTACTGTCCTGTGCAAACGGAACTGAACTGAACTTATATACATTTACTATACTATTAGAAATGAAAAAAGCGCGAAAGAACAAAAAAGCGATATCATTTTATCTTATTTTGGCTCTATTCAAAAAATATTTTTGGTTTTTCTCTCAATCGCCTAATGAATGAAAACCATTTTCTATTTTCTATTTGCTGCAATAACAACCTGTTAGCAACCCGTAAACAGGATCGTCTATGGCGACAATATAAGCTATCCCTTACTTCTGGTTCTTGGGCCCGCTACAAAACCGCTCGGAATGCCTGTGTTAAATTACAACGTGTGCTCAAACAGGATTTTGAGTTATCTCTAGCTAGGGATGCTAAATCCAACCCGAAAAGGTTTTATAGCTACGCACAGTCAAAAGGAAAAACTAGGGAAAACATAGGGGATTTGAAACTGGAGGACGGAAAAGTTGCCGATACCGACCTGTCTAAGGCGACTGCCTTCTCAGGGTTTTTCAGTAGCGTTCAACGACGGGATAATTCTTCAAACGCACCGTCAGGTCTGCTTAACCTGACACCTGGTGTCCATGTATTAGATGAGTTGTCCTTTAATGAGGCTGAGGTGTTTGACGCACTTATCCATGTTCGGGTCAACAAATCTGAGGGACCGGACGGCATCTACTCAATTATGCTTAAAATCTTGCCTCAGTGCTTGCCGAACCGTTTTGCCAGCTCTTTAATTCATGCCTGCAACTAGGAGTTGTTCCCAGTAAGTGGAGGGAAGCCATAGTCGTGCCAATACACAAGGGTGGTTGCAGGTCAACTGTTGGTAACTATAGACCGGTCAGCCTGACCAGCACCGTCTCGAAAGTAATGGAAAAACTGCTGCGTGATAAAATCTGTCAGCATCTTTGTCGGCATTCTCTGTTGAGTGTAACTCAGCATGGATTTCTTAAGGGTAGATCCTGTCTGACTAACCTCCTTAGCTTTCTCAATACTGCCACTAAAAGGATGGATGAAGGGAAGCCTGTCGAAGCCTCTACCTAGACTTCAGCAAGGCTTTCGATTCCGTAAATCACCGCCTTCTAGAGATTAAGCTTGCAGCCAAAGGCATACGGGTAGTCTACTTGCTTGGATAAAGGCCTTCCTTACAGGTAGGACATTCCGAGTGAGAGTAGGATCTACGCTGTCGAATCAAACCGACGTGATCAGTGGTGTACCCCAAGGTTCGGTACTTGGTCCCTCTTCTATTCCTGATTTTCATCGATGACTTGTCCTCTGAATTGAAGTGCCCATGCTTCATTTTCGCGGATGATGTGAAATTCATCGGATCAACGGATGAAGAGACCTTGATGCACGACCTTGAGCGGGTCATAAACTGGTCATACCAGTGGGATCTCCCACTGAACCTAAATAAGAGCCAACTCTTGTCAACACTGGTTGATAAGATTTCGGTCCAGGTGGCGGGGAATTCCCTCAGTGTTAACGCCACACAGTGTGTTAAGGATTTGGGTGTACTGGTTAGGGCTGACTTCAAATGGGAGGACCAATGTGCCGCTGCGGCTCAGCGTGCACGCAAGGTACTTTTTCGGCTGAAATCAGTGCTATCGAGCAGAAGACCCGATGTATTCCTGCCACTGTACAAGGCATTAGTTCGGCCGCATCTTGAATACTGTGTTCAGGCGTGGTGTCCTCACTACAAAAAGGACATCCTTCGACTTGAAAGCGTACAGCGCCTCGCAACTCGCATGATTGAAGGTCAGCGAGGGAAACCGTACGCTGTGCGCCTAATGTCTCTCGATCTTTTCTCCCTTAGGCGCCGTCGTTTAAGAGGTGACTTAATAGAAACCTTTAGGATCTTGAAGGGTTTGAGTGGCGTGCAAATGAACGACTTCTTTACCTTAAGTCCCGAGCTGGGCACCCGGGGCCACTCACTTAAAATTGCTAAGAAACGATGTCGGCTAGACTCCAGGAAACACTTTTTCAGCCTTAGGGTTGTTAACTTCTGGAACATTCTTCCAGAAGAACTTATATCCTGCAGTACCGTGTCTAGTTTTAAGCAGGGTTTGGACCGCAACTGGGGTAAGTTGTTTCCTGAATACTCTCCTTAATTGCTATACAAGCTTAGGTTTTTCATCTTTTAGCGTTATCCCGTAAATAAAGTGAGGGCTAGAGTTATCTGTGTTTTTTATTTTATTATACTCAATGCTACTTCAGCTGACCTCTCACCGTGCTGGTGAATAGAAACTGCTTTTTCTTTTTCCAGCATTGGCTATAAGGCGGTGCTTCCTAAGTTCAACCCGGATAATCTCTTGGCTTCGCGATCGGCGAAGATAACGAGACAAATGGCGCGCAAGTTAAATCTTTTTTGTCGTGACAGATTTTTTATTTGTTTATTTCATTATTGTCATCATGGTTGATAGTAAATCAAAATCGAACCTCCGTTTTAACGTAAAGTTACTCCAGAATCCGATGAATGTAAAACAACGGGTAAAAGCCAACCTTCAAATAACGTAGAGCATAAATCCAGCAAAAAACGAACGTCAATCTTGACAAACTTGGACGCCAACATTTGTGGCAAGGGAGACTGCCCAAAAGCCGTAACTGGAGGAATTAAGTGTAGTAGTTGCTCCACATGGTTCCACTCGCGTTGTTCCGGGTTATCATCGTTAGAATTAAAAGAGCATAGACAGCGCACAAACTCACCATGGTTTTGCGTACACTGTTCCAAAAAACCGATCATCCGCTCTCTGCTTACTTTGCTCAACCAGCAGAAGGAAATCATTTATTTAATGGGAGCACGTGTGAAACTACTCGAAACGAAGTTTACGACCTGTTCATCACCACCTAGTTCTTCTAAGGACGATATCCGCCCCAAGATTGCCACCAAACTTGGCTACTCCGAAGTGGTTGCTGCGTCACCTCGTGTACAAACTGATCCCCATATCTCGAAGCTACCATTGGTCCCAGCGATGGATGCAACACGTCCTTCTGCTAACCAACAGAAGAACCCTAATCAGAATTCTCGCGATGGTAGAATGACGGTGATCTGCACAAACGTGCCCGAATCCAAGTCGCCGTGTTTTAAAGAACGTCTATCCGAAGACTTTTTGCAATGAAATCAAATTTGCCGTACCCTCCAGGTTTCCTCGGAAGCTGATAGCGTGGTGCGGTTGTCCAGGCCTCCGAATTCGTCTCACCTAGGAGAACCCAGACTTCTGCTTGTCACACTAAAGTCCGTTGAAGCAGCTGAAACCGTGCTTCTCTCCACGTACGTACTTCGCAAATCCCCTACTCCAATCCGCATCTTCGCCGACCTACCATGGGCAGCACGGCAAGCCAAGAAAAAGCCGTCATTTGACTGGAAGCAGGATAATGACAAACGTAGTATATACGTACACGGCATTCCTGAGCTTTCCGACGCCGACGAATCCAAAAACAACATTCACGACTGTGAGCAATGGCGCTTTATACAGCAGCAATCTGACATAACCGCCACACTCACAACGTCGCTAAAACGCCTACCCAAGTCACCGAACTATAAAGGCAATGCCCCCCGAATTACGAAAATAACATTTCAGTCGGAAAGTATGGTCACTCGGCGCTCGACTGTTGGTATGCGAACCGATGGAAAGCTCCATCAGAAATTCGCCTTCGTTCGTCTATCGATACCAATCGGATTAGATCCGAGCCGAAAATTACCGACCCAACACCCGAGGTCGAACAACCGGAATTACGTGAAGCAGCCGCCTCAAAAAACCTACCACAGCCGATCCCTTCCGGATCGGCTTCCTAGGTGGTACACCTCACGACGCCCAACGCAACCGCCATACACTGTCCTGTTGCTATACGAACATCCGAGGATTCATGAACAAATTCTCCGAATTAAAACTGCTTCATTCGACAAAAAACTTTGATCTCATTGCCATCACAGAAACCTGGTTGACCCCAACCATATTAGAAACTGAACTAATGCTCCCAAACATGTTGTCATTCCGCATTGATCGTAAGACTAGAGGTGGAGGTGTCCTACTGTATTACAATCAAGCACTACGCTGTGAAGAGATCGAGAACCCTGATCTGTCTGTTCCTGACACTTTGTGGTGTAGAGTTTTCTTGCAGCACGACGATGTGGCCTTGTTGGGTGTGATCTACCGCCCTCCAAATGCGGATTCTCATACAGACTCTTCTTTGCTGACTGCCATCCGACTCGGACTTTCTCAACACTTCACGCATGTCCTCATAATGGGAGACTTCAACTCTCCGGGTGTATCGTCAGGCTCGCCAGCCATCAGTTTGGACGTGACTTATCAGAATTGATTGCTACCCATCCATTGTACAGCCATGTCAACGAACCGACACGATTCTGCGGCCACCAGATCCCGTCTACCCTCGATCTGATACTCACCAACGAAGAACTGATGGTCGAAAACATGATGATCGAACCACCACTGGGTCATGCTGATCATGCCGTGCTGATATTTGACTACCTCTGCTACTCTCATTATGAGGGGATACCGGACGCCACTACTAGGAGGATTACGAACTACACGCTACTGCGTGAGCTTGTTGCCGCGAACACGTGGGACTTGCTACATACTACGCAACTTGATACTGCTTGGAGTTATTTTGTTACACGATGGCACACATTACTTGACCTATCATCGACGATGAAGGCAATACCAACAAAACGCGACCGACCGACAATTAGAAGCCGGACCAAAAAAATGATGGCACTACGGAATCTTGCATGGCATACTTTCTCTCGATGCCCCACCTCAGAGAACTGGGAATTCTACAGATTATTGCGAAACCAGTGTACATCTCTCAAACGTAATGATCAATTCCTTTATCAACAACAGCTAACTTTGAGACTTCTAGACAACCCAAGCTGCTATATAAGGAGATCAACGCTCGGAGGAAAGTGAAAACAGGTATCCCTTCGCTCAAGACACCCTCGGGTCTATCCACGTCACCTGAAGAAGTCGCCAGCACTTTGGGCGCGCAGTACGCTCCCATCTTTCGTGCTGCCCCTAAGTCCGTAGTCATACTTGCACCACTGTCTCCTGTGCCTTCATTGAGCTCAATCATCTTCAGCCGCGACGCCGTCTACCACAAATTGACCCACCTGCGACAGAATAGCTCCCCGGGTATAGATCACATACACCCAAAGGCTTTGAATGCAGTCGCAGCATATATCTCAAACGATCTGGCGCTATATTTCCAGCGTTCACTCGACTCAGCTGAAGTCCCACAAACTTGGAAACAAGGCTTGATCACTCCGGTCTTTAAAGGAGGCGACCGCACCTTACCAGCTAATTACCGCCCGGTGACCCTGCTGTCTGTGATCTCAAAGGTCATGGAAAGTATAATAGCTGACACCATCACACGCCACCTTGAGGAAAATCACATCCTTGCTCATGAACAGCATGGTTTCCGGCCAGGACACTCCTGCCTATCCAACCTCCTGTTGATCAGGGACGATTGGACGAAAGCCGTGGACTGTCGGGTGGTAGTTGACGTGGCATACCTGGATTTTTCGAAAGCCTTTGATAGAGTTGATCACCTTATTCTCATTCAGAAGCTACGCCACTACGGAATCGATGACTCCTTGTTGACGTGGATCAGCCGATTTCTGCAAGATCGCACATCGTGTGTGCGCGTCAAAGACGCCTATTCAGACTGTTTCCCGGTAACCAGTGGGGTTCCGCAGGGATCCGTACTCGGACCCACGCTCTTCCTTATATTCATCAATGATATCAGCATGATCTTATCAAGCTCATTTTTACTCTTCGCGGATGACCTCAAGGTTTGGCGTCGTATATCTAGCATCGAAGATCATCAAATCCTGCAACATGACCTCGACCGCCTCTACCAGTGGTCATTAGAACACAATTTACCGTTCAACTCAACAAAATGCCACATTCTGGCCATTCGACACTCTGTTCGTTACGCTTATCACTTGGGGGACGAGCTTTTGCACCATGTGACCAGGTACACGACCTCGGCGTCATCGTACAAGAAGACTTGGGTTGCTCCAGCCAGTGCGACAAGGCTGCAAGAACCGCAAACCACAGTGTTGGTCTTCTGAGGCGACTTTTCAGACGCTTTGACCGACGACTCTTCCCACAGTAACTGTCCGCTTACATCCACCCCCCGCTCGAATATGCAGTCAGTGCGTGGCACCCGTGGCTCCAACAAGACATGAACGCCCTCGAACAGTCACAACGGCGAGCAACAAAGCTTATCAACAGCCTTCAAAACATGTCCTATGAAGAACGGCTGCAGTATAGCGGCCTCTTCTCAATCCGCTACCGACTCCTCCGCGGAGATTTGCTTTTGACCTTTCGCATTCTCACAGAGAATCAGCACCCTTGCAAGTCCCTGATGCCTCTATCCAATCGACGTAATCATCGTGGGCACAATCTCAAGATTGCTCATCAGAACAGCCGATTGAACAGTCGAAGGTATTTCCTACCCCTTCGCATATGCCGTGTCTGGAACGCTCTCCCGCCGGAGGTGGTATGTGCTGAGTCACTGTCTTCGTTTAAGCAACGCCTAGACAAACACCTATGGCAATCGACTTTCAAGTGACTTTTTGTTTATCTTTCGCCATTCCGATCTACCCCATTATACTACATACCACTCACATATCCATAAACGACTAACACTTTTTCCAGTCTTTTCTCCCCAGCTTACAAGCATCAACGTTGCTCACGCCAAAGCAACCGTCCGCAAGTCCGTCATGCACTGGAGGACGTGGTGGGAATGTGTCTTGGGCTGACACTTCTCCCTATAAAAAGCCACAAATGTCCAATGTGCTATACGCGAACATGGCCCGCTATAAGGCCTATTTGCCTCCGTTTTTCTCTCATCAAGTATGCTTTTTAGCACGCTTTGTGCGACCCTCTGTGCACACCACCTAGTGGTTTCTTACAAGCTATCAGCTTTTATTACCACAATAAAACTATTAACTATTGACTATTGACTATTTCAAATAGACAAAAGAATAAACGTTTTGGCAGTGGTGGGTGCTTCTCTGCAGCTTTCCACCGGAAGAAATTCTAGACGCTTGATTGGCTTGTTAGCCACATACTGTCCTGTGCGAACTGAACTGAACTGAACTGAACTGTTTAACTGAACTGAACTGAACTGAACTGTTTACCCAAAGACAGTCTGGACAATTCTTGACATAACTTCGTCCGGAGCATTTGCCAAGTATATCAAATAACAAAAAGAATCATCGGTGGCTTTTCACAGACAGAAATACTTCACACTTCATAGGTTTTTTTAAACACTCATAGTTCACTACCGGCTGAAGTGAAATTGTTTTTCTGGATCAAGGTGAACCGAAAACCGAAAGGTCAAATATTTTTTTGCAGCAACATCACATTCAAATTCAACATGGGTATGTTACATTATCATCTTAATTTGCAGGTGCTGATGGAGAATCTGATGATCCTCGTTGGCAAATGCTTGAGATTTTTCAAGAATGCCAACTAAATGCACTTAGCCATACTCGTTTACTGGCTAACTTGAAAAATATTTTTGACAAGGTAAGCCTACATTATTTCTACAACCTGCCGTCGTAATCGCTACAACCTGAAACGGTTGTAGATAATAAATAAAACAAATGTATGCGATATGAATAATTACAAACAGAATAAACTTGATAATAACCACAGTCAAAATATTGGCAAAATGTATAAATAAGATAAAACGATGGTCCGTTAGTAGTTTGGAACAAAATCAGGGGTTTATTCATTGAGCGCAAACTAATCAACATTGCTCCCCGTGTTTCAATATTACTAATATTTTTTCAATTCGGTGGAATAGGACAATTATACGACGGACTGTTTGTTTCAAGTGCACATTTTGTACAAATGTAGAGCCAATGAACGATTGTTGTGTAGAACCACAACGAATCAGGTTGTAAAATTAATGTTTGCCCCTATATTATACCAAAAATGTCTGCATTGTTGCATGTCAGTGAGAGCCGATCGAAATCGTAAGTCTGTACTCATTCATAGAGTTTATGAATTTGTAGCGCATGCATCTCAAAAGCATAATGCGCTTCTGTATCGTAGATTATCAATTTGTATATCCAGTTCAGCTCATGCCATATTTGGGGCATTTAAGCCTCATTGTATGGTTCTCTATCTGATGAAACGGAACACTTCATCTATTATATCCATTTAATGTTTCTTAGAATCTTGCGGTATAATGTAAGCCTTCGCACATGCAAGATAAAACTGGAAACTGCTCTAAGATATATGTATTGTGGTGCTCGCATCTCCATCCCTTACACACCACTACCGGTTTCTGGCTGTTTGCCATCATCAGGTGGAGACAGTAAGATGAGGTTCAGTGGTAAAGTGTTAAACAAAGTTATACTTGTATGCCACTGTTATATAGGTTTCTAACAAAGAACCACAATGTTCAAATACAGAATCTCAACGCTCTTCTTGGGCAAGCGCTCGAGGTGCTTGTTAAAGACCAATGTATTGTGGTGCTCACATCCCCCTCCACTTACACTTCGTGATTCTGTATTTGAACATCGTGGCTCTTTGTATGAATCCTATATAACAGTGGCAAACAAGTATAACGTTTCTCTTTAATATGTTAGTCAAAACCGCGTTTAAAGCAGTCAATAACTTCGTTTTTAAGTGAGAAAATGAAAAATAAGGCATGTAGATCTTTGATAATCGCTATTTATGCACCATTGCTGAGCTACTTAGCACGTGCGTAACGCATCTATTCGCAATAGAATCTTCGGTAGCGAAGTAGATAGGGAAAATTGGAAATCATAATCTTTTAACACAGTTTTGTTTGTCAGTGGCTTCTTAATTTCAGTGATATGGTTCAAAGTCTTGATGTAGACATCTTTTTGGAGTGTTTGCTTGATATTGTACGCTACCAAGTGTATGATTAGTGAGTGTCTCGGAGAGGTTGTAATGTTGATGTTGCTCCAGTCGTTCGCAACACCGGCTCGTCCGTGTCTTTCATTCGAGTTTTTAGCACCTCATCACATTATTTTGTGCATAATTTTTGACAAATTCAGTAGCTTTTAGGTCACGACTTCTCTATCTTTCTAAGATTTCAACGCATCACGGTTATATGGCACTGGGTATTTGCTACCGGTGTAATGGTGTCTGTGATAACGATGATATTTTCAGACGAAAGTGGTAAACTTAGATTCTCAGCTGCAGTATAAATTTTCTGTGATCAAGTCGACATCGTTAAACGGATAGTTTTAATCATTTGCACAACACAATATTCCTCTAAGGAAATCTTACATCTACTTTTCTCACGTGGTGTGAAAGTTCCCATCATTTGGCTTTTTCTCCCTGGAATGCAAAGGAAATACTGACTAAAAACAGCGTTGAGTTTGATTGGAAAGCAGATACCGGATAACAGTAGAACCATGTTTAAGAAGAAAAAGATAACCTCATTCGACTGAGCTCGATCAGAATTAGAAATAAAAAAGCTAAAATTTTGATAAGTCCGCGTTTATCTTGTACCCTTAACAGAAACAGTAAAGTGGTACGTGCATGCTTCATTTTGCCCTCAAGATTAGAAAATCTGTATTCGCCGTATGGTGTTTTAATAATAGCATATATATATATATATTCACATCTGAGATTATTTCATATTAAAATACCCCGTTGTCTGAATGCTAGAATGTTTCGATGGTATCCCAACCTTTATTCGTGGCACTTTTTCATTTTTAAATGATTGTGTAAATATATATATATATATATATTCGTTCTTAATATCTTGAGGTTGTAGATCAGGTTATTCGACAGAATAAATAGCATATAAGTCAAATCTGTACCAGATTAAACCATGCATGATTTTTGAGGTTTTGGGCAGGCACTCAATAGATCCTTTACACAGCGAGAAATGTCATAGTCTCGTCATTTCGTTCGTGTAATCCTCTCTCGTGATCCTATATTCACGCAAGATTTTGTTTCTAAGACTTAACACGTTTGTAAAAAATACAAAACTAGATATGCTAGTTTTTTGCTAAAAGCGTACTTGCTATCAGAATTTCGTCAACCCATATTTAATGCAATGCATTGGCCGCTCGGTTCTAAATTAACTGTTACTACCACTCAGTTTTATAATACCAGCTTGAGGTCGAATAGAAACCTGATGGTTCATCGGGTTTCAGTGACAACAGCGATCTAATTATACGCTTTATATACCACATTATTCCGTTTCCATTAGGCATTCTTAGGTGGTGGTTGTGTGTTGTCAAGCTTTAAATTACATCCTTTTTATCTGGGTGACACTGCATGAGTTTAAGCATTATCTTAACCAGTGGCTCCACATTAGTTTGGCAACTCTCGGCATTTTATCATTGTGTCACTAAGATTTTTTACTTCAAAGTGTACATACTTATGTGAAACCACAAGCCTGATCCTGACAAATTGCCGCCCAGTCGTAAACTGCATGTGAGCTCAGATACTGTCAGGTCACTCAGGCCAAGACAGAAAAGAAAATAGAAAATAAATGGAAGTGAAAATCATGCTTGTTTTCGCATGCAGTTAATGGGAAATTCTTGCGGACCTTTTTACGACTCTCAACTTTTTATCGTGCATGACAACAAGCGCTTGGAAACAGATCTATATTTTACACGTATCCCCTTTGTTGCTCAATGGACACGTCTGCCTGCTTAAAGCGGTTTTAAAGCCGCCGTTTCTGGTCTTTGTCCCTACTTCTTTTAGCAAGAGGAGTATCGCCACTTTTTTCAGGCTAGTAGCTGGATCGTGTTAGCTTTATATATTCTTCTTTGTTTTAAAATGTCGTTGTCTCATTTATTACATGTTCTCGGTAAGACTGTGCTAAATGAATAGCAATTTTAACAGGCTGTAGCCGACTACGTGTTGCAGTTCAATCACTATTATCGCTTTTCTAATTTCCGGTCTAAGCCTAAGGAACCTGTCAGTATTTCCCGTTATGTGGAGTCGAGCAGAGTACCCGATTCCATGCTTGTGATGTCATGCTCATGTGTGGCTCAGTCGTTCCTTGCAATTGCAGTTACGCTTTTTGCTCACTCATCTTTTCCGAGGGTTGTATGAAGGTAGAACACAAACGTTGTGTAAAGTATACCTAGTAAACTTGTAATCCATACTCTGTTTTGTTTTTAATTTCAGTCCCGGTTTAGTCACTTTTGTGATGAGTTTTTCGAGCTGTGTCGCTACAGTTTGGTTAACAGCGAGCGAACGCCATATCGGGAACGAACCGTAGATTTTATTGCCAAATTTGCGTTGTATTGTGGTAAGAGTAGCGAAGACGGTCTCGTTGATACAGTGAACAATCGTCTTCTTCTCAAGTTATTTGTGTTTTGTATGAAAGTAAGTTGAAACGTGTCGAAGCCTGTTGTTTCATATCACTGTACGCTTCTAAATAATGTCGATTCAACCATTGGTGATTGTAGCTGTTTTGCCTGTAGATCGTTTCGTAGATTGATTTGATCCAATTGAGTCTTATCTTCCCACTGCTGATAACAGCTGGAAACTAAGTCGCTGTCCGTTCCATCTAGTGTTACGTTACATATATGTGTACGTATATATGTATGAAATCACAAACATGTGGGCTAAGATACGGTTAGGTTTCACAATCCTATGCAGGTGCGAGAAATGAAAAAGAAATAGCAATGGCTGTGAAATTGCAGCGTGTTTCTACATGCAGCTCACTACTACAAGTTTCTATTATCTTATCCTCGAGTAAACTTCGAATTTCATTTTGGATGAATCGTTGATCAGGCGGTGAGAAGCGTCTAGATTTAGTGGCGATGGGATGGCAATCAGATGAAGTGTACCGAACAAGGTTGGTACTTCGACTCGAGCGGGTTTTAGAGAACAGAGACAAAGCGTAGGTTTCGGACCGCCGAATGCTATACTCACGTCTTTGTGTTGCATCAAGAAATCATGGCCGAGGATAACATCCGAGCACAGGTTAGAAAGGGTCGATAGTTTGACATGATCGTAAGAAATATTGAGATATTTAATTTTTACAAAACAATGTCCTGACGTCTGGCTGGACAGATTTGTGGACGCCATGGTTATTTGTGTCGTCGATGGATACACAGTCCAATGGTTCGAAAAAGCAATTTCGGAATCAACATAACTCTCTGAGCTACCGGTGTCAATAAGAGCATTGAGGGGGAGACCGTTTACTGAGACTTTGATCACAGTACGTGAAAGAGATGTGGGCATAGATGCCATTAAGGACTGTGAATAACTGTCAGATTGGATAGAAGCAACGTGTTTCGTTACGGGAGCCGATTTACACACACGTTGAAAATGACCAACTTTGTTACAATTTTTGCATGTGGCATCCTTTGCGGAACACTTGTGTCTAGGATGTTTATTATAGCCACAGAAAAAGCATTTCGGTGTGTTAGCTGCTAAATTGTGAGTGACCGTTGGATCAAGTGAATGCGTTGGGTTTGGCTGTACCGCACAACTCTCATTGGTGGGTACGTAAGAATGAACGTAAGACATAGATTGAGATTCCGCGGACTCGAGGGTTCGAGCATGTGTATAAGCACGGTCAAGGCTCAAAGAATCATGTTCCAACAACCGCTGACGAATATTGTTTGATAAAAGTCCACGGATAAATGAATCACGAATTGTTTCATCACGATACTCATCAGCTGTGACCGTTTTAAATGCACAATCTTTGGCAAGTCTCTTTAGTTTCTGTGAATATTGGTCAATCGATTCTCCGACATCCTGCTTGCATGTACAAAGTAGATGTCTCGCGTAAACAACATTCTTGGGTTTCACATAAAGCGCATTAAGAACACTGATCGCTGTGTCGTAGTTTTCACATTCGGAGACATGCTCAAACACATCTGCTGCAATGAGATTATCTAGTATTTGATATTTGTCTTCGTTCTTTGCTTTAAGAGATTCCAAATAGTTTGTAAAATTGAAATGCCAGTGTTTCCACCGTTTACCTGCATCTGAAGAATTGGGGTCCGCGTCAAAGCGATCTGGGCGAAGTGCCTTGTCCATAGAAGATTAAATTGTTGTATTATATGATTTCAAACGTTCAGAGATATTAGGAGACAAAGGCCGTAGAATAGGCTTTAATCTTCTAAAACAACAGTATAGTAGCTGGAATAACAAACAATAATATGAATGTTATAGATAGCATGGAAACAAGCATACAATTGAAGAGAATAATTCATCACAAATATCAATGACAGTAAGACTCCAGCGTGTTTCAGCATGAAGCTCACTACCGGTGGCCAATCACTTTAGCATGGTGTTAGCCGCACATCACAAAAGTACTGCACGATTGCACATCCAAGTGCGTAATTCGGGAAATGTACTCTCGCTTAAATAGATACATCATCCCAAGCTTCTTCGTTGAATGGGTCATCCCGAATGCCTGGCATTCCAGGCCCTAACATTTGGTAGTTTGAAGTTCTAACTTCCTCTGTCGTGAAATATGTGTGCATTTTCACGACCTCGATCGAGATGTTCTTCTTAGTCTCGTTTCCGAATGCACGTGTTGTGTAAAAGCTTGACGTGTAAAAATTTTGTATCGGCGTTCTAATATTGAAAAATAAAACCCAATACTCAAGCCAGAAAAAGTGTTGCATAATATGTACGTCGTTTGAATACGCTGAACAAGTTTGGAATAATGGTAGTAAGACTGAAATAGTTTTTTGGCTGGCAGCTCGTAAATGGTGGTTTTCGATTTAGCAAAGCTTTACTTTGCGACTATAAAGGTACCGCGCAGTTGAACACCGACGTTTGCAGAAAAATGGAAACCACTAGCGATACGTGTGGCGGCGGCGAATGTTGTTTATTTCAAAATGTGCGGGTTCTCAAAGCTTAAAACGAGAACACCCCCGTGCAGACGTGCCTTTTGTGAATCTCCTAGTTTCCTGGGTATTTCGATTAAATAGCGCCTCCGTGACTTCGATTTTCTAATGCTCTAGCACGTTTTTTCACTTTTACATGCTGGTTTGCACATGTACATATCGTAACGCGTGTGTATTGAGGTTGCCCTTGTGTGTGTGATATTTCAGTACTCCGAATGCCCAAACCATCCCGTCCGCTTCCGTTGCATGCAAATTATGCATAAACTGCTCGAGGGAATAGGCGACAACGGTGTCATACCGGATGATTTGTATCGCAGTCTTCGGGATGTGCTGCTCCGGCGTGTGCAAGACGTGAAGGTAAGATTTGCAAACGCGTTCAATTTTTTCGGATTTCTGTGTCGTCTATTGAAACATGTCGAGCAACTCCCTACTAAGGAAGACTTTGTGATCGTAGAAATCTTCTTGGAATGTGTGTTTTATCCTATATATTGTGGCGTAATGATGCATGACAATCGCGAGAAAGCTGTCATGCTGCTATCGCTCTACACTTGATTCAATGCGTGTTTGTTTCGAAGTGTTGGCACTTGATCGCTGTGTGTCTGTGCCCAATATTTTGTAAATTCATTCGCTTTTTTCTGTCACGTTCTTACTCGTCTTTCGAGAATTTTAACGTGCGTTCTTCCGTACCTTGTGCTGCCAGTCGCTGCCGGTGGGGACTCAATTTTTCACTGATAATTGGTTCCAAATACATCGTACTTCTGATGACATAGGCAGTTAACAACCCTTACTAGTAACCTTTCCAAAGTCTGTGAAGCGCGTCTTCCTGGCTGGTGTCCCCGCGATCAGATATCACAATGGCGAGTTACGCTTCAGGATATGTCCCGGCGGTCTTGCACTAAGCATCTTCTTGGAGTGTTTGCTTAACCTTGTATGTTATCAAGCGGAGTGACTAGAAAAGCTTTTTATGATGCATGACAGTGAAAGCCGCAATGAGGCTGCCATGTTGATGTCGCTCTACTCTTTCACGAAACCTGTTTGAATGCATGTTCCATTCGAGGTGTAGGCACCTCTTCCCAGTTTGTTTGTGCTATTTAAGTCCCCCCTTCCCCATCTTTTAGGATTTTACTATTTCATGGTTGTGTGGCAGTTAAGCATTCGGTACATGCTACCGGTGTAATTCTGTCTGTGATGATGTTCACAACTCAACGCTGTTTACCAATCCTTGCATGGGGACGAAACCAGGAGATTCAAGATTTATGGTTAAAAAGCACATAATTGTACAATACCATCGGATGTGCGTATAAAAAAAATCATAAATAAATCATACTTTCATGTTTTGATCCATGTTTGACATGGTGTGGAAAGATCTCTGGTGAAAATGGGCAACTTTGTTTCATCAAATGCCTGTGTAAACGGAAGCACTGATGCTTTTCAGTAAACTGGTATTAGTCAACATTACAGTTGGCAACTTTTCTTTGAAAATCATTTCACGCGGTCACGACGCCATTTCTGGCGGTAAACGTTACAGGGATAGCATGCAAAGGATGAATAACAGTGTGTCTCCGAAACCAGGCCAAGTGCTGCATGTGTTGTTCACTTCAGGTTGACGTTGAATAATTAATGCGTTAATCTAGTTAATGTGGCTATCGCGAGGCTTTGCTTTTAGAATTTCGATAAGGCTTCAACCGCAGCCAGTTCTTGGTTGTATGTGTGTATGAAAGCTAAAATCTGATCCAGTTAAAGTGCCGCAAAGTTAGAGACTGCATGTGGCCTAAGATACTGTTAGGTTGCCCATGCCTAGACAGATTTGGGGAAGAAAAAGGAACAGAACACAAGTACTAAATAGTTACTAAGACCCAGCGGAGCCTGAGATCCGATCGCTTCGACATATTGTTCTTACGATATTCCCATCAAATCCAAGATGGAGGGATGGACAGAACCTCTTCTCCGAGTGCATTCGTGAACATGGTTGTGTAAAGGGACTGAATCTAGTACCTCTCTAAATCGTTATTCTAGCGTTTGTGGGGAGTGAACGTCCATGAGATGAAGGGCAGGCGGGTTCGAATCACCCATAATAAGTATTGTTGCTTGCTGAGTGCGAGTCAAGCGCTGAAGCACTTGGATCAATTTTTCGTTGTACGCTGACGTGGATCGGTAGACCACACCACACACCAAATTGTATCTTCGATGGTGAATTCTGTGTTGTCTAAGTTGGACGGCACTGGAGGCGATTGTGATAATAAACAGCAACACCACCGCCACTTCTCTCTCGATCGTTTTTTATCAAATTCATATTGGGAATGTATATCTCCGTCTCAATCAATTGGGAAGAATACCATGTCTTTGTAATGGCGATAATATCAGGTGAGTAGTGCGAGCATATCTCAGTTACCTCCGCTAATTTGTTTGAAAGCCCAGGTGTCCATTTCGTTCCAACTCTGTCCATTTTCTCCGCAGGCCATGGTTCGTGTTCAAGCCGTGCAAGCTCTGGCCCGCATCCAAGACCCGACACAAGCCGACTGTCCCGCGGTCGAGGCCTTCATCTGGTTAGCTCGGCACGACGTGACCGCCGAGGTTCGTCGCGCCGCTTTGGCCGCCATGGTCTTGACCACGAAAACGCTGCCCAGTTTGATCGAACGGTGTCGTGATTTGTCCAACAATGTTCGGCGAACGGCATACAAAATTTTAGCCGCACGTAGTGTGCTGCGATCGTTATCGATTGCCAACCGTATTCGTATATTGCACGATGGACTGTCGGATCGTTCGGGTTAGTTGTTTCGAGTGATTGTTTATTCTTGAACGCATTTCACGAAAGTTATTAGAAGTGGTATTTATTTGAATTAGACTGTTCCTTGTGGGTCACGGTGGTTTACTTTATTTACTATCACTTTTGTGTGGCTGGCTCCAAGTTGCAATTAACCGTCTTCGATCGTGCCCCGAATTAAGGCTGCCTAGATGTTATCCAGTTGCGTTCCTACCTTCGAACGCCGTAGACTGTACGCTTAGTTTACTTTTACTTTTGTGCGACTATCTCCTCCTGGAGGATGAGTCGGCTTCAATGAAGATTCTTGGGGATTTGGGTACAAATCGGCGTCCCCATCACCACTCGGCATTTGTTCGAGTCAGCTTCTCTAGCCTTTACACAACCAAGTGCGACCTACAAGGCAGCAGGGAGCTGTCAGCAATAGGTGGTGTGCACCAACTAACCGTTCCAGATTTTTCCTCCGGGTTTTCTCCCAAAGCCTTTCCCGCGATCGGGTATCACGCAAGGCAGTGGAGGTTGAAAATCAGGGGTTTCCTTCGCTTAGATGAAATGCCCTCACAGGCTAACGAGCTCCATCTGTCCAAAGCAAACTCGTTTTCAGGAACGGCCCTTTTACAAATGTACCTAGCCCGGATTCCCACTACACCCATTTATAGGGTGGCATCAAAATTCGTTTGCGGCAGGCCAGAGCCTTCCAAATTGGTGGAATCACATCACCAAAGATTGTCATAGCCGGGGGTGGCAGTGGGGATAAGCTCCCACTGTCAATAAAATCCTCCCATATGGCGCGCGTCTCAAATAGCCTCTGACAACCGAGTCCAGCTTCTTTCTTGCACAAGTGGCTCCCCGAGCCCGGCTGAACGGCTTCTACCAACAGGAGAAGGGGCAAGGGCGAGTGACTAGCGCCAGAAAACCAGTTTGCTTCGAGCAGATGGAGCTCGTTAGCATGGGAGGGCATTTCATCAAGGGGAAGGAAAACCCTGATTCTCAACCTCTCTGCGGGATACCCGATCGCGGGAAAGGATTCGAGAGAAAACCCTGAGGAAACATCTGGAGCAGAGCCTGGTAGACGGTTAGTTGATGCACACCATTTCTTTCTGGCAACTCTCTGCGCTTTACATGTCGCACTTGGTTGTGCAAAGGCTAAAGAAGCTGACTCGAACAAACGCCGAGTGGTGCTGGGGACGCCACTTTGTACCCAAATTCCCAATAATCTTCATTGAAGCCGACTCATCCTCCAGGAGGAGATAGTCGCACAAAAGTAAAGTAATCGCGTCACCCGTATAGCTTGATGCTCTAGGGGCGCAACGGTCTAATATGGAATAATAATAAATGTTCGTTTGGCCCATCTTCGGTTATACTTGCTGGTCTTCGTCGAGGACACATTGTAATATTGTGTGAGTGAGTGATTAAGTCACGTCAAACGAACCCAAACCGCATATCCTATTTTAACCTTCATCAAGTTGCTTCCACACGCATTGATAGCACTTCGATTCATCATGAATCACGTCCCCCTGCATATCATCACGCCCGCTTATCGATTGCACCCCTGCGGTTAAACTTTCGAGCAAATCCCACTAGAGAAGGCCAATTTGTCACACCTGTTTATTACGAAGAAACAACATCACGCATCCATCTTTTGTGTGCGAATCACGTTGCCACAACACTGTCGTGAGAGCATGTCTGTCCCGGTCCGGACCACCGACTTCCGAAACAGATTCTTTTTGCGACGCCACATCCTGATTGGCGTAAATCTCGGGGTGGCCAAACCGTCACATGGCATAGGCAGTTAAAATCCCTTACTAGTAACCTTTCCAAAGTGGGCGCTGCGCATCTTCCAGGCTGGTGTCCCCGCGATCAGATATCGCAGTGGATAGTTACGCTTTAGGATATGTCCCGAAACCGTGTTCAACGGCGGTCTTGCACTAAGCATCTTCTTGGATTGTTTGCATAACCTTGTATGTTATCAAGCGGAGTGACGAGAAAAGCTTGTTATGATGCATGACAGTGAAAGCCGCAAGGAAGCTGTCATACTGATGTCGCTCTACTCGTTCACGAAACTTGTTTGAATGCATGTTCCATTAGAGGTGTAGGTACCTCTTCCCAGTTTGTTTGTGCTTACTCTTCTATAGAGTCCGCAGCTGTTTCAGTCCCATCCCTTCCTTATCATTTAGGATTTTACTTTCTCATGGTTGTGTGGCAGTTAGGCATTCGGTACGTGCTACCGGTGTAATGCTGTCTGTGATGATGATGGTGATGATCTGTCCCGGTTGTCACTTTGATCTGATTTATCAATCGATTTCGTATCACGCGGCTCGGTCTAGGCCTGGACAAATCACAAGTCGGGATTCCAGCAGTGCCACGTAGTTTCGTGCCTATGTTGTTCTCAGTTTGTCCAGGCCTTGACGGAAAATTAGAATTGAGACCAAGGTTACCTAACCTAGGTGTATGTGTGTTTGTTTTCAATTCAATTCAATTTTAATGGTCTTGAAAGCATATAGCTTTACAAAAAACCACAGAATAATATGGGAACTACGAATAATATAACAGGCAAAAAAGGGGATTCGGTTGCTTACTGAACAGTTCAAGAATCAGGTAAAACTCCATAGGGCAGAAATTGTTTTTGATTGGTGGGATGACAAGTGTAGATACATGGTGTTAAGATGTATAGTTTTCTTCGATACACGGGTTTAGGTTCAAGACTTCTCAAAAAATCCGCTAATTTGGTAAGTTTGCAACATAATCTGGTAGATTGTTCCAAGTAAAACAAACTCTCGCTCCAAAAAATGTCGTCTACAGTTGCGTTTGTTTGAAATTACAAGCCTGATCCAGGTAAAGTGCCGCACACTCATAAACAACACGTCGGCTAAGATAGTTTCAAGTTGATCGGGCCTTAGAATGACAGTGAGACCACCGTCTGTTTTCGACGTTGACAAATCTTGTTGATTGTGTCACCTCATCAATCTGTTTCACGATCCCATCCATTTTTGTTCTCGTTTCATGACGATACTCACAGAGGACGTCAAGCAAGCTGCCCAGGAGCTGGTGATTTCTTGGTTCAAAGCCTCCGACTCCGATCCGATCAATCTGTTGCGTCGATTGGATACCGAAGGTGTTCCCGAGACCAGTCAGCTGTTGCTGGATAACCTGTTCACCGTTCTGCCGAGGCCTGAATTCGAAACCATGGTGCTCACGTGGATAGAAAAACATCTGACTGATGAGTGAGTTTTGTGTTCACGTGATTCAGTAGCTTTCTGACACGGCATCGTCTTGCTTGAGGTCTGCTATCGCTTTATTGATCTTCCGGATTTATTCGTCATTTTTTATCCTTTTCTTGCCACTAATCATCTGCAAACATGAATTTCTGGCTATCTTTCGTGCTGTCTCTTGCGCCCATAGGTTTCACCAACCACTGTGCTCGATACCGATTCTGTCTAAGCCTGGGCAACCTGACAGTATCTTAGCCCACATGCAGTCTCTGACTGTGTGGCACTTTGCCTGGACCAGGCTTGTGATTTCATACCGTACATACATACCGATTCGACACGTGCGCGCTTCCTGTCGTTCTGCTCCATTATTTGTTGTCTAAACTTTTGGTTTTAGCTTGATCTCACGTAATCATCATTCACCCGTATGCGCGTGGCAGGTATGAGTTGTCTTTACAACGCTTCCGTCGCAATGACTTAGTCTTAATAGGGCTTCCACAGTGTTTCCATCTCCAATTGACTGTGAATATGGTTAACTCGCTTTGACCGCCCTTCATCCACTCTCGTTCTGTTTAATATTGTTTTGCCTGTGTGCATTTCAATCTTCGATCGTTTCCTCGTATTTTGTTGTATGCGTTGATGCCACAACGTCGCCTGGTTTTTGTTTCCGCTTTTTTGAGAGCTTGAGCATTACATGATATTCACTAATGCTTTTCTGATGACTTGTGTACCACGCATCATTCTAGTTTGTTCATGGGCCAAATTCATGACATTCTTGTGGCGATATAGCGGTAATTGACCAGTCTTTCGACCGCTTCTTCTTCTTCGGTGAATCTCATATCAACCACCAGCATTGGCGGGCATACAGCTGAATTAGTCAACTTCAGTTTCGGTCATTATCGTCGCGGATAGCGTTACAATGGTAGCAATCAGCACCGAATGCTTAATTGCTATATAGTCATGGTATAAAAGCACAAGCCTGATGCAGCCAGTCAGAGACTGCATGTGGGCAATATTACTGTCAGGTTGCCCAGGTCTAGACAGATATGAGAAATAGAGAATAAAGATGGTAGTGAGACTCCAGCCTGTTTCAGCATGCCGCTCACTACCTGTGGCCAATCAATTTAGCACGGTGTTAACCGCGCAACACAAAAGTACTGTACGATTACACATATAGTCATGACGTGATAAAATCTTAAAAGATAGGGAACATGGCCTTAAAGAGAGACTGAACCTGGATGATTAGGCATAGAAATCATGGGATGAGGTGCCTACACCTCAAATCAAGTGCTTGATTCAAACAAATAGAACGATGTTCGCAAGACCTATTCCGTCCTGCTTCTAGTGCTATGAATCGTTACAAGCTCTTCTTATCACCATATAAGATTAAACAAACATTCCAACTAGATGCTTACTGAAAGACTGCCGCTGAACACGGTTTTGCGACATCTACAAGCGTAATTAACCGCTGGGATATCTCATCTCGGACCATGGGCCTTATCTACTTAGGGTCGGTGTGGTCACTCCGATTTCTGTGTTAACCGTATGTAACAGACTACTGCGTACATCCTCTTGGGCACGGATGATATTTGGTTGATCTTTAACCAAGCTTCTGGTTGCGTCGTGTGCCACGTGATATTATAGAGCAACCAGCGCTTTTTTCGGATCGGTGGTCTGTAGTGTGATTGATAGTTCAAGAAGTAAAGCGTGACTTTATCGTCCAATTGCACGTACTTAGTTTTACTGCCTACTTATTTCTAAATCTTCTATCTAGGCTTAGGCAACCTGACAGTATCTTAGTCCTCGTGCGTCCATAACTGTGACAATTTACCTGGATTATGCTTGTGAGTTCCTACACATACATGCATACGTGAACGAACGTCATATACTACTTATTAATAAAAAAAATCTGACTTAAAACCAAAAACTACCACCATGCTGTTATTGGAATGTTGCAAAAATATTCCAAACAGTTACCGGTGCTGCATTGCGCCGACAGTGGGACTTAGATTAGTCCCCACATGGAAGCTAAATTTCAATTTGCAAATGAGGATTTATCCTCAAATTCGCAAATA
>JACCGJ010012196.1:0-30718 GCA_013407085.1 Atriophallophorus winterbourni
CGACGTGATACACGAATCCTTCGTGTACTACAAGTGTTTGCTTAACCTTGTGTGTTGTCAAGCGGAGTGACGAGAAAAGCTTGTTATGATGCATGACAGTAAAAGCCGCAAGGAAGCTGATGCCGCTCTACTCGTTCACGAAACTTGCTTGAATGCATGTTCCATTCGAGGTGTAGGCACCTCTACCCAGTTTGTTTGTGCTTACTCTTCTATAGAATCCGTAGCTATTTAGGTCCCATCCTGACCTATCTCTTAGAATTTTACTTTTTATGATTGTGTGGCAGTTAAGCATTCGGTACGCGCTACCGGTGTATTGCTGTCTGTGATGATGATGATAACCTCACAAGAGTCCTCAAAAACGTGTCACAAAAAACTGTGTAGTGGTATTGGATGATTTCAATGCCAGAGTTGGTGCAGATTACGAGTGTTGGCAAAACTGTCTCGGAAGGTTTGAAGTTGGTAAAACCAATGGAAATGGACAACGCCTTTTAAAACAGTGCACACAGTTTAGTCTTTGTGTTAATAACACTTTCATTCAAACAAGACCACAGCATAAAGTATCTTGGAAACATCTCCGGTTTAAGCATTGGCATTCACTCGAAAATTGCTTACCGTTCAATACAGAGAAATGCCGCGTCCTTTCAACGTGTACAAACTCTAGTCCAAGCTATTACCTGGGATTACACCCAATTGAGACGACTTTCTCAGAAAGGGACTTAGGCATTATCGTGCAGTCCAACATGTCAGTCTCGGCGACTTGCCTGAGAGCAGCCAGTAAAGCAAACGCCATGCTTGGTCTTCTCAAACGTGTTTTTCGCAGATTTGAACCTCAATGTTTGTCGCTTTTGCTCAAAGCATTCATCCGTCCACATCTCGAATACGCCGTTCAAGTTTGGTGCCCGTGGTTACTGAAGGACCAAAGACTTCTTGAGGCTCCCCAGCGACGCGCCACAAAACTTGTCAGAGGTCTGGCTTCGTATGCTTATCCTGAACGTCTTCGCTCCCTCAATCTCTTTTTAGTGAAATACAGAAGGCTCCGTGGTGACCTCATTCTCACCCACCAAATCCTCTCATCCACTGATCACCCTCGTAAACACATTCTCGTCCTTAATCGTGAAACTTCACATCTTCGTGGCCATTCACTCAAACTTTCATATCAACACTCACGCCTCAACTGTCGCAGGCATTTCTTTTCCCTCCGGATATGTACTCAATGGAATAGTCTACCCCAGGAAGTCGTATCCGCAACATCCGTAGAGGTTTTTAAACGGAGTCTGGACGCCCATTTAAATGATCTCCACAACAACATACCTTGAGGCCTTGTCTGTCCGATTGCTGTTGTTCTCGGATAAGCACTGATCCACTACACCGCATCGCGTATTAGCTTCATTTTTTCAGGTACGTTGTCCTCCTTGCCTTACTACTCCGTTCATTCCCTTCCTATACACCTGTCAGTTTTACTTGTTTCCAGGTCTAACGCCACCCCGATGCCTCCGTATTCTCCTGCTACCGCCTCGCAATATAAGGAAGGCGCAATTCCAAAGCGAGTGTGGCCCGCTATAAGGCCTCCCCGACCCGTACAGATGACACTATTTTATTTCCATCACACTGTACATACCAACCTGTGGTTCTTTTTAAGCTATGCTTTTACACCACAATAAACCATTGAACCATTGAACCATTCCTAGGTGGTACACCTCACGACGCCCAACGCAACCGCCATACACTGTCCTGTTGCTATACGAACATCCGAGGCTTCATGAACAAATTCTCCGAATTAAAACTGCTCCATTCGACAAAAAACTTTGATCTCATTGCCATCACAGAAACCTGGTTGACCCCAACCATATTGGATACTGAACTAATGCTCCCAAACATGCTGTCATTCCGCATTGATCGTAAGACTAGGGGTGGAGGTGTCCTACTGTATTACAATCAAGCACTACGCTGTGAAGAGATCGAAGACCCTGATCTGTCTGTTCCTGACACTTTGTGGTGTAGAGTTTTTTTGCAGCGCGACAACGTGGCCTTGTTGGGTGTGATCTACCACCCTCCAAATGCGGAATCTAGTAGAGACTCTTCTTTGCTGGCTGCCATCCGACTCGGACTTTCTCAACACTTCACACATGTCCTCATAATGGGAGACTTCAACTCTCCGGGTGTATCATCAGGCTCGCCCAGCCATCAGTTTGGACGTGACTTATCAGAATTGATTGCTACCCATCCATTGTACAGCCATGTCAACGAACCGACACGATTCTGCGGCCATCAGATCCTGTCTACCCTCGATCTGATACTCACCAACGGAGAACTGATGGTTGAAAACATGATGATTGAAACACCACAGGGTCATGCTGATCATGCCGTGCTGATATTTGACTACCTCTGCTACTCGCTTCGGCGGTACAAACACAAACAAAACAAAACCACCTTATGCACAGATGTGCAATCGTGCAGTACTTTGTGCTGTGCGGCTAACACCGTACTAAATTGATTGGCCAGATGTAGTAAGCTACATGCTGATACAAGCTGGAGTCTCACTACCATTTCTATTTCTATTCTATTTTCTTCCTTATATCTGTCTAGGCCTGGGCAACCTGACAGTATCTTAGCCCACGTGCAGCTTTGACTGTGCGGCACTTTGCCTGGATCAGGCTTGTGCTTTCATACATACATACATACATACATACATACATACCTCTGCTACTCTCATTATGAGGGGATACCGGACGCCACTACTAAGAGGATTTCGAACTACACGCTATTGCGTGAGCTTGTTGCCGCGAACACGTGGGACTTGCTACATACTACGCAACTTGATACTGCTTGGAGTTATTTTGTTACACGATGGCACACATTACTTGACCTATCATCGACAATGAAGGCAATACCAACAAAACGCGACCGCCCGACAATTAGAAGCCGGACCAAAAAATGATGGCACTACGGAATCTTGCATGGCATACTTTCTATCGATGCCCCACCTCAGAGAACTGGGAATTCTACAGATTATTGCGAAACCAGTGTACATCTCTCAAACGTAATGATCAATTCCTTTATCAACAACAGCTAACTTTGAGACTTTTAGACAACCCTAAGCTGCTGTATAAGGAGATCAACGCTCGGAGGAAAGTGAAAACGGGTATCCCTTCGCTCAAGACACCCTCGGGTCTATCCACGTCACCTGAAGAAGTCGCCAGCACGTTGGGCGCGCAGTACGCTCCCATCTTTCGTGCTGCCCCTAAGTCCGTAGTCATACTTGCACCAGTGTCTCCTGTGCCTTCATTGAGCTCAATCATCTTCAGCCGCGACGCCGTCTACCACAAATTGACCCACCTGCGACAGAATAGCTCCCCGGGTATAGATCACATACACCCAAAGGCTTTGAATGTAGTCGCAGCATATATCTCAAACGATCTGGCGCTATATTTCCAGCGTTCACTCGACTCAGCTGAAGTCCCACAAACTTGGAAACAAGGCTTGATCACTCCGGTCTTTAAAGGAGGCGACCGCACCTTACCAGCTAATTACCGCCCGGTGACCCTGCTGTCTGTGATCTCAAAGGTCATGGAAAGTATTATAGCTGACACCATCACACGCCACCTTGAAGAAAATCACATCCTTGCTCATGAACAGCATGGTTTCCGGCCAGGACACTCCTGCCTATCCAACCTCCTGTTGGCCAGGGACGATTGGACGAAATCCGTGGACTGCCGGGTGGCAGTTGACGTGGCATACCTGGATTTTTCGAAAGCCTTTGATAGAGTTGATCACCTTATTCTCATTCAAAAGCTACGCCACTGCGGAATCGATGACCCCTTGTTGACGTGGATCAGCCGATTTCTGCAAGATCGCACATCGTGTGTGCGCGTCAAAGACGCCTATTCAGACTGTTTCCCGGTAACCAGTGGGGTTCCGCAGGGATCCGTACTCGGACCCACTCTCTTCCTTTATATTCATCAATGATATCAGCATGATCTTATCAAGCTCATTTTTACTCTTCGCGGATGACCTCAAGGTTTGGCGTCGTATATCTAGCTTCGAAGATCATCAAATCCTGCAACGTGACCTCGACCGCCTCTACCAGTGGTCATTAGAACACAATTTACCGTTCAACTCAACAAAATGCCACATTCTGGCCATTCGACACTCTGTTCGTTACGCTTACCACTTGGGGGACAAGCTTTTACACCATGTGGACCAGGTAAGCGACCTCGGCGTCATTGTACAGCAAGACTTGGGTTGCTCCAGCCAGTGCGACAAGGCTGCAAGAACCGCAAACCACAGTGTTGGTCTTCTGAGGCGACTTTTAAGACGCTTTGACCGATGACTCTTCCCACAGCTACTGTCCGCTTACATCCGCCCCCCGCTCGAATATGCTGTCAGTGCGTGGCATCCGTGGCTCCAACAAGACATGAACGCCCTCGAACAGCCACAACGGCGAGCAACAAAGCTTATCAACGGCCTTCAAAACATGTCCTACGAAGAACGGCTGCAGTATAGCGGCCTCTTCTCAATCCGCTACCGACTCCTCCGCGGAGATTTGCTTTTGACCTTCCGCATTCTCACAGAGAATCAGCACCCTTGCAAGTCTCTGATGCCTCTATCCAATCGACGTAATCATCGTGGGCACAATCTCAAGATTGCTTATCAGAACAGCCGATTGAACAGTCGAAGGTATTTCCTACCCCTTCGCATATGCCGTGTTTGGAACGCTCTCCCGCCGGAGGTGGTATGTGCTGAGTCACTGTCTTCGTTTAAGCAACGCCTAGACAAACACCTATGGCAATCGACTTTCAAGTGACTTTTTGTTTATCTTTCGCCATTCCGATCTACCCCATTATACTACATACCACTCACATATCCATAAACGACTAACACTTTTTCCAGTCTTTTCTCCCCAGCTTACAAGCATCAACGTTGCTCACGCCAAAGCAACCGTCCGCAAGTCCGTCATGCACTGGAGGACGTGGTGGGAATGTGTCTTGGGCTGACACTTCTCCCTATAAAAAGCCACAAATGTCCAATCAAGGTGTATGCTATACGCGAACATGGCCCGCTATAAGGCCTATTTGCCTCCGTTTTTTCTCTCGTCATGTATGCTTTTTAGCACGCTTTGTGCGACCCTCTGTACACACCACCCAGTGGTTTCTTACAAGCTATCAGCTTTTATTACCACAATAAAACTATGACTATTGACCATCACCTAGGTATTATTCTTGTTAGGCGCACTAATATAGGAAGCGTATACGTCACCAGCGCAAACGGTGACACTGATCATTTACTGGTTTGTAAAAACTAAAGTTTTCTTAGGAAAGATTGCACCGTGCCAATTTGTCTGCTAAGCCAAGGAAAAATGTCCCTCGTATGTGCGAACCTAATCACGCTTAGCGATTTGCAAAAGCCTTCACAACCGAGTTTAACAACAAATGACTGCAACCAAATCGACTTCAGAAAACTGGGAATAGCCACAAAGCTGCATATGCCGAGACACACTATCTACTTACGGTCCGAAGAAAGCTCGAACGAGCAAAATATATCCTCGTGGAGTTTTGAATCGAATTCAAGGTCAACGTGGAATTTTGCTTATTACGAATCCTTTGATCAATAGTTCAATAGTGTATTACGGTATAACGAAGAGCTGATGGTAGAAGAAATACATTATGAACCACCCCTAGGGAAGAGTGACCACGTCGTCCTGACATTCTTTTTCGTTTCTTACGCTGAATTCCTCGACGAGGAGGTAACTCTTGTCCGAACCGTCACAGACTACAAGGCTTTTCAAGAAATCATTGCGGCCAACAATTTTGACTTTCTGCTAAATGACGATCCTGAGCTTACCTGATCCAGATTTGTCTCTCAGTGGCACCTTCTATTGCAACAATCATCGACTTCGGCCGAACACAAAAGACGTATCCCGCAGACGTTCATTCGTAGTAGAACTCGAAAGTGTATTAAGTGCAGAAACACTGCATGGCATGTGTTCCGATCGGAAGAGTGTGTGCAAAATTGAGAAATTTATCGTCAATTACGCAACCACTGCACGTCTCTAGAGCGTCAAGACAGGCTGGACTACCAGGACAAGTTGACGGCACGATTTCTAGACAACAGAAAACTACTTTACCGTCTTATAAACGATAAAAGAAAGGTGAAAACTGATATTCCGCCTCTGAAAATTGGAGGTGGTTCTACGTCGACTTCTTCAAAAGCTGCGAACACACTAAAGGATCAATACATGCCGGTTTTCCAGAATTGTTCACCATCCTCATTAAATATCATCACAACACCACCTAGACTCTCCACCGTCATATTCTCCGCTGAGAGCATACACAAAAAGATTATGCAGCTCCGGGACAACTCATCTCCGGGAATAGACCGGATAACGCCGAAAGCATTGCGTGCGGTCGCCGCACATATTTGTGAGCCACTTGCTGTCTACTTTCAACGCTTGTTTGATACCTCGCGTGTTCCCGAATTTTGGAAACAGGGTATTATTACCCCAATCTATAAAGGAGGAAACCGCAGCGACCCCGCGAATTACCGTCCAGTCACCTTGCTCCCCGTGCTTTCTAAAGTCATGGAATCGATCGTGTCCGACGAGTTGATGACTTTTATGGAGAACGAAAACGCGGTCGCTGTCGAACAACATGGGTTTCGTCGCGGACACTCCTGTACGACAAACCTGCTTTTGGCCCGGGACAGCTGGACCAAAGCTGTCGACGCAGGCTACGGTGTTGATGTAATTTACCTGGATTTCTCCAAAGCTTTTGATAGCGTAAACCACGCTATTTTACTACAAAAGCTTGCTCTTCTTGGAATCGGTAACCCACTTTTGTCTTGGATAGCCGAATTTCTCCGCGCCAGAACACTCCACGTTCGCGTCAGACAATCACTTTCTGATTGTTTTTCAATAAAATGTGGTTTACCCCAAGGTTCTGTACTCGGCCCGCGCTTGTTCTTGATGTTCATCAACGACATTGGTGCATGTGTGAACTCACCGTTTTTAATGTTCGCAGATGATCTCAAACTCTGGCGAATCCTCTCTTCCCCAAATGACTGTGACGAATTGCAGATGGACCTCAACTCACTTAATAGTTGGGCAATTATGAACCAGCTACCTTTCAATCCACGAAAATGCCGATCTCTCCGCATTCGCCACCCCGGTGAACCTAGGTATCAACTAGGGGGCACCGAAATTTCGGTAAGTATGCAAGAGAAAGACCTCGGTATACTGGTTCAAAGTGACCTCGGGTGCTCTGCTCACTGTTCATACGCTTCCTTAGTCGCGAATCGAAACGTAGGCCTTCTAAAACGAGTTTTTGGTTCTTTCGACCGCAGCCTTTCCCCCTCACTTCTTCACGCGTACGTCAGACCTCACCTAGAATACGCCGTGTCCGTCTGGTCCCCGTGGTTAAAGCGCGATATTCACGTCCTGGAACAAGCTCAACGGAGATTCACCAAAATCGTCAAAGGGCTTAGTTCGATGAACTATGAAGATCGCCTCAAGGCACTTAATTTGTTCCCCATGAGTTACCGCCGCATCCGAGGGGATCTGATTTTGGTTTTCCTGATTCTCAAGAATGCCAAACACCCGTGCTTCAGCCTGCTTTCGATGGACCCTAGTTCCGGAACCCGGGAACATGTCTTAAAGCTTGCCCATCTACCAAGTCGGTGAAACTGCCGAAAGTTCTTTTTCACAGTCCGCACTGCTTCTGCCTGGAATGATCTACCGTCTTTTATTGTAACCTCTCCTTCCCTTGCTATTTTTAAAGAACGCCTTGACTCTTACCTATATCTTTCTCAGAAAATTTGAATTTAACTTCGCACATTTCTTTTTGTTCCCGATGCTGCACCCATTTTCTCTTTTCCAGACCTACATACGAATTGACGCCAATCCATTCTCCCGTGTATTGACCACCCTGTGTTTCCTCTGACCCCACCATTTACGAAACTTTGGTAACCGAAACCCAATTTCATGGACTCCACCCGACCCTCTGTGCTGACTATCCTGTGGTTCTATTTTAAGCTCATAGCTTTTTGTACCAAAATATACTATTGACTATTAACTATTGCTGAGCGATTTCCAAAAGCCTTCACAACCGAGTTTAACAAAAAATAACTATAACCAAATCGATTTCAGAAAACTGGGAATAGCTACAAAGCTGCATATGCCGAGACACACTATCTACTTACGGTCCGAAGAAAGCTCGAACGAGCAAATATATCCTCGTGGAGTTTTGAATCGAATTCAAGGTCAACGTGGAATTTTGCTTATTATGAATTCTTTGATCAATAGATCAATAGTGTTCAATGGTTCAATAGTTCAATAGTGTATTACGGTATAAAAAAGCTGAGGGCTTGTACAAACCGCAGGATAGATAGAGCGGTGGGTCGAAAAAGCAAAGATAGAAATGTTTGAGTTTCCAAGGCCTTATAGCGGGCCTCATTCGCGTTTAGCCTGCACCATCGATGGATTTTTGTGGCATTTGGACAGGTAGGGCGTCAACCCGGGACACAGCTACCCACCACATCCTCCGGAACATGGTCAGTTGAAACTGCGTGTATACGGACTTCCGATACTGGGATCTGGAAGAGCAATGAAACTGACAAAGAGTTAGCGGGGTTGTGAGGAAAATGCAAATGGCACAGAAAGAGAACTTACGGTTGCCACGAGCCAGTGAGTTTTGGGGGGGAAATGCAATAGGGTTTGTAAAAAAAATTAAAATAGTGTTTATGGGGTACTTGGGTCGTGGGAGTGAGAGATTTCATGGAGGTGAGAATCGAGGAGACCTTTGAATGAACCGAGAGAAGCGACCCCAAAAAGCGTGCCTGGAAGAGTGTTCCACTGACTGCATACTCTCACAGAGAAAAAGCTGTGTCGACATTCAAGCCTGCTCTGTTGATGTAACAGTTTGAGCTCATGTCCTCGGAGGTTAGTGCTTGGAGAGGGAACGAATAGGGAGTTGCATGGATGGGAAGGGTCAGTCAAGATCCGGTGGGTAAGTAACATGTCACCGCGGTGAAGACGGTAGGTAACGGAGAATATATCTAAACTGCGTAACCTTTCCTCGTAAGACATGTTATGCATACCACGGACAAGCTTTGTCGCACGTCTCTGGGCTTTTTCGAGAAGGGACACGTCTTTGCATAGCCAAGGATGCCAAGCCTGTACTGCGTATTCCAAGTGTGGACGGATGTAGACATTCAGCAGTGTCGGGAAGAGAAACCGGTCAAACCTGCCTAAAGCGCGGCGAAGTAAGCCAGTGTTGCGATTGGCTACCGCTGCGGCTCGTTCGCATTGCGTGGTGCAACCGAGATCGTGCTGGATGATGATGCCGAGATCCTTTTCTTGTCGAACACTCTGAGTACTGTTGAGCCCAAACTGTAAGCGACCGGATCTGAGTGTCGGATGGGGAGAACGCTACACTTGGAGGTGTTAAATGGGAGATGATTCCTCAAAGATCAGCTGTGTAAACGATCTAAGTCATCTTGTAGGACGTGTGAATCCCTTGGCGATTTGAGTGAGCGCCAGATTTTGACATCGTCCGCAAATAGGAGGAACGGCGATTCAATGTTTTGGCCAATATCATTGATGAAAATGATGAAGAGTCGGGGACCAAGAACGGAGCCTTGTGGCAGACCGCACTTGATTAGGAAGCGGGCAGAATAGCAGTCACGCACACGAACACAGAGGGAGCGGTCGCGAAGAAAGTACTTCATCCAGGACAATAAGGATGACCCAACGCCGCAGGCAGCGAGTTTAAGTAAAAGAATGTCGTGGTCGACGCGGTCGAATGCCTTGGAGAAATCCAGAAATACTGCATCGACACCAATGCCTTCGTCCACAGATTTCGTCCAGGCATCCCGTGCGAGAAGCAAGTTGGAAGTGCATGAACGGTTGGCGCGAAAGCCGTGTTGTTGTGTGATTAAAAGTCGATTTGTTTCCAGATGTGAAACAAGGTGGTCAGAGATTATGCTCTCCATGACTTTAGAAATGACTGACAACAGCACAATGGGGCGATAATTTGCGGGTTCCGACCGGATACCGCCTTTAAAGATAGGCGTGATAACACCTTCTTTCCAAGCTTGGGGGACAGTGGCGGAGTTCATACAACGTTGGAAATACGTGGCAAGTAGATTAGATATGTGCAATGCGGCTACTTTCAGGATCCTAGGGTGGATGCCGTCGAGTCCTGGTGAAGAGTATTGCCGTAGACATGAAATCTTCTTGTGGACCGCATCAGGGGTAAACATTATTTCTGGCATTTCCTGTACGTCATGTGAGGGAGAAGAAAAATGGGAGGAGTTTGTAGAATAAATAGGGTTGAAAATTGGGGCGTAGTATTCAGACAACAGGTTTGCAGCTTCCGAGGCTGTTGAGGTGAGACCGTTTGCGCTGACTAGGGATGGAATTCCAACTTTAACTACCCGTCTTTGATTCACAAATTGGAACAAGCTTTTTGGGTTATCCAAGAACTTGTTACAGATGTGCATTTCATACTGGCATTTGTCCTGGCGGCTGAGAGATGTGCAACGATTGCGCCATGACTTATAAATGTCCCAGTCAGTTCTATTTCGTCCTGTCTGGTAACACCGCCACGCCGCGTTTCGCTGTGCTATGGCTTTGCGTGTTCGGCTGCGAAGGAATGACCTGGGGTTCTTCCGACGGAGGGGCTTTTCGTGGCTCGCAAGACGTAGCAGCGCGTGCCACTGAGTTAAAAACGTGGTCCATGCCAAATCGATCTGGTCAATCATTAAGAAATCCCATGAATTGGCTACGACGAGTTGGTGGAACAAGCCTAGATCAGTAATCCAGCGGCTCTTAGGACAGGGTTCGTTGAAGTAATCCATGAAAGAGACAAAGGTGAATGTCAAGACAACATGATCGCTGTTGCCCAAGGGAGGGTTAGACGAAAGTTGTTCAATCATTAATCTTCGTTGGTGATGATGAGGTCCAGAAGGGATGGTGTATTTGTGCCCTGAAACCGAGTAGCTTCGTGAACATGATTGTATAATGGATAGGTTGCCAATATTTCGGACAACGCGGTGGCGAATGGGTGGGAGGCATGTTCGCCATAAAGGCTGGGACAGTTAAAGTCGCCCATTATCAGTATGTGGGAGAATCTTTTATTTAAAGCATGTCGAAGTGATGACAGAAGGGAGGAATCGAGCAGTGGGGTATTACTGGGAGATCTATAAACAACTGCAATCAGGAGAAGACTGTCTTGCTTGAGTGGGATTTGGCACCAAAGAACATCAGAGTCAACCAACGCAGGGTCAGATAATTGTTCGCAGCGAAGCGATTTGTGATGATAGAACAGCACTCCACCTCCTCTTGTTGTACGGTCGCAGCGAAGTAAGGACATGTTTGGAAGGGTGAGTTCCGCATCATGAACTGCGCTTGATAACCACGTCTCAGTAACGGCTATTAGGTCCCATGAGCACAGGGAATGGCGGTAACGGAGTTCCGGGAGTTTGTTCAGGAAACCAGCAGCATTTGTGTAACAGCATGAAAGGCTGCGTGATTGTAGAGTATGCAGTGTGGTGATAGGGTGTGCAGTTATTCCGCCGATCTCACTGAAACCGGCTGCGGGGAGTTTTTTGAAGCGGTCGTGTGAAGTTCGTCAGCAGACTGATTTGTGCTGGGTATGACTGATGGTTGCGGACGAGGTCTTGGTTTGTCAACTGCGGAGCGAAGACGGACCTCTGTAGGTGCAAAGCGTTTGTTATCATACCACAAGCGCAAGGCAGTATTAACCATATCTTCGGATTGAAAGGTAATTTTCAGAATACGAGGGGCATTACCCTTGTAGCTGGAGGACGTGGGAAGGCGTTTCACGGCAGTCGTCAAAGTTCCGTGAATTTTGCTGAGTTCTTGGATGTAGCGCCACTGAGAACAGTCGTGTAGAGTGTTCTTAGCTAAGTCATCATCTTTAAGTTCAGGCACACCGTGGACAAAAATGCTGCGTTTATCGTTCGCTGATTTCCAATCGTAGCTTTCTTGCTTTAAAATCTGCCTCTGATGCCAAGGAACGTCTGGCAAAATACGAACAGGCAAATTTGTATTTCGGAGAAGGTGGGCCGAGAGTAAGACCTCTTTAACCTTCTCTGGGGATTCAAGGGTGATTCTGAGTAGACGTGGGGCATCTGCGTGAGGCGAGTTTGGGTGTCTGGAAAGAAACCGGGTCTACATCAAGTTTCAGTTTCTCACAGAGAGCTCGCCATTGTTGCACATCATCTTGCCTGCGTGCTTGAAAGCATGAAAATACACATTCCGGCACATTTGTGCATACAATGGTCAGGGATCGCGTGTTCTTGTGATTGGCTTTTGGAGCTGCAAGCAGTTTCCAAGCGTTGTTTGGTTTTGGCTTTACCTGTGAAGTAGTGTGTAATTTTGTTGATCGAGTCACACTTGGCAGTACCAGATCATCCTTAGGACTTGTGCAAGCAGGTGGGGAGTCCGCTTCCAGTAGAGACTCGAGGCGTAGTAATCTGGTGACAATAGCACCATACATGTCCGGAAGTGATGATATGGAAGCGTTAGCTGTTACCTCCGCGTAAGAAGTTTTCCTAGGGGGGTCCTCAGCTGGTTTCAGGTTCAATGATTCGTTGAGAACAAAAGATGTAGGTGTTTGTCTACTGCGTTTATCGGCAAGTTTGTCCCTTCGATGCCGTGCTCTACAATCAAAGTAGAAGAAGAATATCTCTTCATTTGTTTGCAGTTTCAAAGAATCGTGAAACGATTTCGAGAGTCTCGTGCATCGCAGGTGCTGCCGAGCATCACAGCGATCACACTGGATGGCAGGATCGTCATCATTAACATCCTGGCTACATTTTGCACATTTATTTCGTTTTAATTATCGCATCGATGCGGCCCATTATGCAGAAATATTGTAATTGTATTCAGTTATGAGAGACGAACACGTATTAGCGTAACAAAAATTTGAACGGAAGATGAATCAGATGAATTGCAAAATAAATTGCAAATAAATCTTTATCAGAAATTCAACGAGTTAAATTCGTATCGCGCGCCAATTTGATATTGTATTTATTGGATTGTCACTGGATTTCGACACCGTTATGATTAAAAAATCTGCAAAAGTAGATAATACAGCACATACTGCAAGGAAGATCCAAGGGAATTGGTGCCCCGCTGCTCGCCCGGGGACTTTTGTCTTGTATGCCGAAATAGGTTGCGGATAACGCCAACGCTGTACACTGTGAAATATGTTTTAAACGGATGCATATTCCGTGCGGAGGAATGAAGCCAGAGACATTTCAGTAACTTCAGAAGGTATCATGTGATATTATTCGAACGGTATGTAAGATATACCTTTCACTATCAAGTGTTATGCACGAAGGTAGTCAGAATAAAGTCGTAGCTGCATCAACTAGAACCGCTAAAGGGCTTGATGGAGAAGACATAAATATTGGCTCAACCTCACGTGAGGATAGACACCACCTATCTGTGGAGCCATTCGCTTCTTCAACTACAACCCGTTTACAAAATTGTATTAGTTCCGATGATACATCCAACGTGCATGACATCGCCGTTTGCTCACCTTCAACACCGATTGCTCAACAGTCAGACGTGACGTCGATGGGTCTATCTAGTGATCCGGGTTGTGCAATCTTGAAACAACGATTGAGTATAATAGAGAACCTAGCTTCATGTAGTGAAATAAGTGCCTATTACTAAAAATGCTTTTAGATCTTATGTCTCAAGGGAGCCACATTTGGATTCTCGGAAGCGATGCCTAATTATGGTGAATACTTGCGAGCAAACTGGGGACACTGCTGAGGTACGTTTACAACAAGAGCGCAATTAATTGAAACTCAATCATTTATTTCTGCATTCCGACTTGGCCGGAAGAATGAGGAGGATAAAACGCGGACACTAAAAATTTTTTTAGATTCGGACGAGCAAGTCCAGATGGTACTAAGACACGTTCATCGTCTCAATGGAGAGCAGTTCAAGATACTACGTGACCTGTCTCCTGATGATAGAATTAAATGAAAACAGCCACCCAAAAATAGCGAGCACGTAGAGAAGCTGGTGTGGTAGATCTCCACATAGTGGATTATCGGGTAGTGAGGTGGAGGTCACACATTCTTTGGAAGCCGCTGTCAATCCCACCCCACGTAATCCTTCTGTCAAGAGATTTCAAGTTGCGTTGAATAAGTTCAGCAAGAGAAGTTAAAATTCTTTGCCACCCATTTTTCATATGGTTGGAGGTATGCCTGTTATATCAGGCTTAAGATTGACAGTTGCTTGCTGACAGACTATACTTATGTCACTCAGGCTTACACTTGAAGTATTTAGTGTATTAAGCGAGGGAAGTTGACTGGTTGTATAAACGTAGTTTGAATTGTTATAGGTAGAGTTGAAGTATAGAAGGAATTCCTCAAATATAGCATCAGGTGAACTAATTATTGTTTCAACTACGGATGAATTACAATGTTTGATGATCAAATATATGTTCCTTGGAGAGTTGGATGATCTTAACTTGGAAAGATTACTTAGTGATTTCAGCTTATCGTGACTTACAAGAGCTTTGTTTTCGTCGCACTAAAAGTGTTATCTAAAGCATATTTGTGACTTCTTGATAGTTCTTAGGAACGAAAAAGAACGAAAATATCATGCGTTTTGAGAGCAACAAAATGTAGCTCCATTATTTTATTTTCTCGGCTTTCTTTAATATTGGGCGCCTAATGAGCTCATGTGACCCATTCATGAGTAACCCGTTCATTTGCGAATAAAATGTTGAAGAGACTGTTGTCAAATCACTTGAGGGAAAGAATCGGATCCAGCCTTCTGTTCTAATAAATTCCGACAGTAAATTCCAGTTAATGTAGTTGTAGGTTTGCGTATCATCAGATCTCTTCGAAGAATTGACAGAAGCAGTGGCGCAAAATATTACAAATGATAATATTCTATAGTCACCGTTAAAGAAAGATAAAATTACCTCCAGGTTGGCTGGAGACAGGTTCAGAGTGGAGACTACGTGTAAGAGACATGTTAAGTGTCATGTAGCTTTGAAATTCTTCTTTTTCCTTTCTCCTTTCGAATTTTATACAATACCGATTTTTGTGACTTGAATTTGGTTTTGTTTGTTTTCTCTTCAGAATTTAGAACTTAAACTTTGCTTTTTGTAATTGTTCTATTGGAAATCTTATGTTCACATATTTGGTGAAGCTTTTGTTTTAATTCATTGTTAATGCCATTGTCGGTCATTGTTGTTGAATTTGTTTGCCATTTTGGGCACTTGTAATTGGCTTGTATTTTGACACCACTTTTGGGTGTCTTGTCTTTGATAGACATTTTGGACGGCAATTTTGGTAACTCCTTTCATTCTATTTATATCTCAGGTCGTCATTGAACTTGTTTGCATTTGATATAATTGATTCTGGAGTATTTTGGCTCCACTGTTTTCTGTACATTCCTATACAGTTGAGGTTTTCATAATTATTGTTCTTGTAATTGTTGCTAATTACAGTACCGTATAACATCAGAATTGTGGTTTTGAATTTGTCGAACTAAGAAAAGGGTGAAATACGTGTTACTAACGTCACGGACGTTACAGTACTCAACTTGGAATTCGATTCGTACCGTATTTGTCTCAATTGGAGAAAATACAGTACTCAACTTTGAATTGCAACAATTCGACTTTTGATTTGTACCGTATTTTCTCAACCGGAGAAATTGTTGTGGTCAGCTTGAATCGTTTCAATTGGATTCGCGTCACAATTTGACTCGACTGTTTCAGTATTTGTCTCAACCGTAGAAAATACTCGTTTTGTTTCATTGCAATCGAAGCAGTATTGAACTTGGTCGATGCTCAGCTACGTCGTCCAAATCGGTGAACGAACCTGATCTATCATCAGAGTGTATCTGTGCGGATTGGAACGTTGAAGCTTGATCCATTTCACGAGATTTTTGTTGAACAATCGGTGACTTTCATTTAATTTGTGTTTTAAAGTCATTATTGTACATCTATGATGCCTGAACATTTATCAAGTTTAGTGCGTGGTTCGGTTGGGTCCCTAAAATATAGTCACAATGGTGCGGACGATTTTGAATCTCCATCTGTTGGTAGACATGGTCTCGACTGTAACTTGCACCTTCTAAACGGGCACTTGAATTGAAGCAAGATTTAGCGATTGCTAATGCTACAATCTTGAAATTAACTCATGGTACCTGTCATAAACGAACATCAGGTCTACCTTGTCTTGTGGCCCACTCAGTTTTAGATGAGTTATTGGAAGAGGCCCGACGATTGATTGGCCAGTCAGAAGGCTTCGCGATTCTTGCTTCTCAATGCATAAATGTCAGGTTGCCCTCACTCTATTGGAGTGCCAGGCGGTTTTGAATGCAAGTGACACTTTGCAGTATATTGTGCATATTTTACCGGCTGCATTCCAGCAACAATGGGCTGATCTGAAGAGCGCTATATACTGCGAGGGATTAGAAATTACGTTTCAGCAACTCAGAGACTTTGTGTCACGTCGAGCTCGTATTGATTGGAGTCGATTTGGTCAGTTGTGCAAACGTTGCCTAAAAAATTTCATAACAAAGCCTGTTAGCCTCGGTAATTGTCAAGAAATGGTTTCTGTTGATGTTAAATTGAAGGATGTTCAAGCTTGTGCTGTCGGTTGTGCTCAGGAAGCTGAGTTACCTGACAGTAAATTAGCTCAGTCGGATTCTGTGATTGAATTTTCCGACACTAATTCAGATACGATGGAGAGCCAGTTTGGCACACCTGACACCTATTCGGCCCGAATGAATATTAAGCCTGGTTCACATGACACTAAGTCAGCCGAAAGGGGGGCGACAGATGGTAGCCATGACAATCCATATGATTGGAGTAAAGTGTTCGGTTGTGTATCTGATGTGTTATTTGGGTTTCGAACTCATGATACTAATAATAATTTGCAGATTAGATTTGTGTAATTGGCGCGAGATGTCGCTGTTTGAGGATGAAATACACAAGGATCGTTTGGGCGGGGTTGCATGCATAAGCTACTTGTAGGGGACGGTGACAGAACCGGAGGATGTGGTGGGTCTTTGTCTAGCAAACGTATTCCCTATAAAAAGCCACAGGTGTCCAGTGATGGTGATGCGACGTGGCGTGTGTGACTCGCTACTAAATAAAGTCACTTGCTTTATTCAGTTGTGCCATTTTGCTTATGGTTTGAAAGTTGCGGATACATTAGCTAAGTTGATTACACATTTTGACTCCATGGAAGAATTTGGTTGCAGGTGTAAAAGACATGTTAAGTGTTATGTAGCTTTGAGATTCTTCTTTTTCCTTTCTACTTTCGACTTTTATAAAATACCGATTTTTGTGACTTGAATTTGGTTTTGTTAATTATTTCTTTATAATTAAGATGCTAAACATTGCTTTTTGTAATTGTATTATTGGAAATTTTATGTTCACATATTTGGTGAAGCTTTAGTTTTAATTCATTGTTGAGGCCATTGTCGGTCATTGTTGTTAAATTTGGTTGCCATTTTGGGCACTTGAGATTGGCTTGTATTTTGACACCACTTTTGAGTGTCTTGTCTTTGATGGACATTTTGGACGGCAATTTTGGTAACTCCTTTCATTCTATTTATATCTCAGGTCGTCATTGAACTTGTTTGCATTTAATATAATTGATTCTGGAGTATTTTGGCTCCACTGTTTGCTGTACGTTCCTATACAGTTGAGGTTTGTATAATTATTGTTGTTGTAATTGTTGCTAATTACAGTACCGTATAACATCCGAATTGTGGTTTCGAATTTGTCGAACTGAGAAACGGGTGGAATACGCGTTAAACAGTGACTTCAGTCGTTACACTAGGTCTAGAATACTGTTATTTCTTGTAGGTTTATCAATAAATTGCTTATATCTTAATGAGTCAAGCGTTCTGATAAATGGTGTATAGCACCTATTATGTGCAGGATCGTGCCAGATTAACTTTGGCATGTTGAAGTCACCAGCAATGAGTTTGTATTGCGTGTTGTGTATAGATGCTTTAATAGATTCAGGAATCCATTCAACAGATGGTTGAAGACGTTGAATAATAAATGCAACCTATTAAGAGATTTAAGGTTGGTAATGCAATCCTTGTTAAATCTTCTAGGTCGGATGGACTAGGTGAGGTGAAGGTATCAGCTGTAAACCTGAAATGGACATAAATAAGAGTACCAACACCATGTATTGAAGTTTGATCATTCCGAAATATCTGGTAACTGGGTACCATAAAATTTTATTCAGGCTAGTCCTCTTGCGTCCAGGTTTCTGTTACAAAAATAATGTCTACTGAGCTAAAAATGAGAACAGAATTTAGTATTAGGATATTAGGTTTAATTGTTCTGGCATCTATAGATTGGATACTAACGCAAGAAGGAGCGAAATTAAAATAAGTGGAAGTGAACTTAGGCTATAATTTAGGGCAATTAATATTTAATGTAATATTTTTTGAAACATGGTCATAAAAAGTCATATGGTGCACGAATTTGGATGTGCATCGTTTGTAAATTGAGGGTTTTGAATCATATAATCAGAGTAGTGAAATGGTTGAGTACGATGACCATGGGGGTAAGGGGAGGGACAATAAAGCCAGTTGTATCAATGGGGGACTGGTTATACTGCATAGGGCGGTATGGTAGTTGAGTACGGTAACTGACATCGTGTGTGCGGCTATTATTTTTTATCGACCAACGTTATTTATTGGATTAGGAGCTTCTTGATTACCGCGTTTCTAAATGAGCAGTACATTTAGCTCTCATACACCTTTTGTGAAAACGCTTCACTTACTAGCTTACGAACAATTTATTGATAACCCGAATAGAAATGGCAAAATACTTGACTTAGTATTCACTTTGAATATGAATAAATTAATAAATGAATATATAAATTTTATTTTCGGAAATCCAAGGCATGTTGACGATGATTAATAATTTCCAAAGGGTTTGTACAATCAGTTTGTAGTATGTACATTTGCAAAAACAATTTTCAAGGTCATTTCGTCAGCGAAATTTAACGCCAATAAATATAAGGGTAACAGTATTTAAAAGTTGTTTTCAGATAGTCCTTACGTGATTCGATATAGCATAAAAACACAGGTATTGCGAAGAGAAGACAATGAATTTTCCTGGAAGCACTTATATTTACATATAAGGTCCATCGAGAATATGTGAAGAATCTCTGTTGTTTATGTTCCAAACTTTTTCATTTTGATTGTTAGAAATAAATTGATCTTTTCTGAATATGAACCATTTTCCTGTCCCACTAGGTGAAGGTAATTTATTCCAATACATTGAGGTATGGGGGCCAGTTTTATTTGGGTGCGGATTCAGAATTGTGCTGTGAAGAAAATACTCGAAAGGGAGAGAATTTTGTTTCGAACGTTATGGAAATTTATTTGATATCAATACCCAGGAATGCCATTATTATATAAATCATCAGATAGAATAGCTTAGTTAGGAAGATTGCAAAAGTTATCAATGGTTAGAACTGAAGCCAGAAGTGATTTGAATTCATTTAAAGAGGAACTGAGTCTTATATATTTCGGAAAGAGATTCCACAGTTTAGCATATTCATTCAAGAAGACTTTGTTGCCCACTCTCATACGAAACCTTGATAATTTATTAGTTTTTTACTGTTTCTCAAGTTATAATTAAAATCATGTCGTATATGAAGATTCGAACTTATTTCTATATTATCCGTTGATAGTATTTTAAAGAATGAGATGAGATTATGTTTGAGTCTGCGAAACGATAATGGGTCAAGGTTCAGTTGTATACATCTTTCACTATAAGATTATTTGGTGGTAGAATCGAAGATGGATTTTAAGAAAGAACGTTGTATCTTTTCTAAAACTATGCTATCAGATTTATTTATATTGGTATATATTATGTAACAATAATCTAGAATAGGAATGGTGAACAATTTATACATTTCTATTTTACAATGAGGTTGAATTATAGATCTGTGTATAATATTTATACTTTGCTTGGCTTTAGTAATGAGGTGTCGTATCTGTTCGTTGAAAGTGAGTGTTGCATAATATCGAAATTCTAAATCACGGGTGTTGTCAATCATTTAAATTTCATTATTGTTACAGAAGGATTGAGTTATTTTGTATCATGCATCTTATAGGCATATAATTTGATTTTGCTGTTGAGAACGTTAGACCGTTATTTGTCGCACAATCTGCAAGTGCAGCTAAATAATTGTTAAGTCGAGCTATATAAGTTTGTGCTTGATTAGCTGGTAAATTGATAACGACTTTCATGTTATCAGCGAATAAAAAACAGCTTGCTATGTGAAATCACGTTATGTATGTGATTGATATATATAAGAAACAGTAAGGGGCCTAATACGCTAACTCGAATTACCAACTGAGAATAGGTAGGCTGCGAGATCTATGGCCATTACCTTAAACGGAGTAAGTGCGACAGGTGAGAAAAGAATTTAACCAGGAAAGAAGATTACCACCGATGCCATATGATTCAAGTTTCGTCAACATTCATTCTGCAAATGGCAGGTGAAATGCCTGTTATGTCTGGCTTGAGACTCAACTAAGTTTGCTTGCAGACTTCATTAATGTCATTCAGATTTATGCATGTAGTGTTTAAAACACTAGGTGTCCGAAATGTTCTAGTGATATCTTTATAGATGGAAGTATTGTATCTAGTATTAAAATATTTACGAAATTCTTCACAGATTGTATTAGGGTCTGTGATTTCCATTTCTGCAGAATTATAATTTCGATCCTGAATAATAAAATCTACGTTGCTGGTTGAGTTTACGGATCGTGGTTTAAACAGTCTGCTAAGTGATTTTAGCTTATCACAACTGTTCAGTGCTCTATTTTCTAATGCTTTCAATGTGTCGTCTAGAAAAGGTTTGTAGTCACTTAATAGTTCATGGGAACGTAAACGAGCGAACATATTATTATTGTTGTTTATTGCAACTGTAAGTCATTCTGTAAATGTTATATTCACCTTTAAGTTAAGTTAATTATTTGGCCTGTCTGGACTCCCTATTTTGTGCTCCCAACAAATTGTACACATTCATTCTTGATGTTTTCAAATATTTTGAGAGAAATTGTCTTCATCTTTTTACACCCTTCTCATTTTTGTTTTATTCTTTCCCGCCATTTGTTGGCTCGCATTTTACTTGATTTCACCTGCGCCATGTTTTCTGCTCATGGATTCTCGTAATTGTTATTGAAACTAATCCCGGATTTTCAGTGTTGAGTACCGCTATTTATGGAAAATTGTTCATTACGAATAAATTGCTTTTGCAACGTTTGGACAATTCTTGCGCGTAACTCTAAACGGGTTGGAAAAGATTATAGATTACAATTTCGAGCTATTTGGATATCGTCATTTACACATTCTTTTATTTTTCCCATTTTCTCAAGCCTGGTTTGTTTTATGCGCTTTTCAGAACTGCTGGCTTCGTCGAATTAATCTATAATTTTTGAATGGAATGTAGAAGATATCGTTAGAAATTCATTTGAAAGGAAGAATTGAGACCAATTTTCAATCCTTATAAGTGTTGAAAGTAGGTTCCAAATCGATGTAACGGTAAAGAGTTTTGACCTCATTCGTAGGTTTGCAAATGCATGGTAGATAAAAAGATAATACTTTTTGATCTTGACCAAGTCAAGAATGTTGTCATCTCTAGTCGGTCTATCAATAAATTGTTTGTAACCTAGTAAGTCAAGCGTTTTCATGAAATTTGCATGAGAGCTAACTTTACTTCGTTCGTGCCAGTTTAAATTATGCATGTTGAAATCACGGGCTAAGTTTACGGCGTGTATGATGTAAAGTCGTTCGGGTGAAAGGTTGAGATAGTGTATCCAGATTAGATAAAGTTGAGCTTGGTGGGTAGTAGATGCAACCTATTAAAAGATCTAGCATAGGTAGTTCTATCCATATTGGAACTTCGAGTTCTGTTAAATACGAAGATGTTATACTATTAGCTTTAGGTCTTGAATGCACATAAATAAGGCAACCACCACCTCGTTTTAGGTTGAGGTTTCTTTCAAATATCTGATAGTTAGGTATGATGAGTTTAGAGTCAGAATGATCATCACGAGTCCATGATTCAGTTACAAGAATAATGTCTACAGGTTTAGTAGAAAGGTAAGATATTAGTATAAGGAGTCTAGGTATAATTTATGTATAATTTATGACCGGAAAACGAACAACACAAAGGTCGGGAGTTAAAAAATTTGGGGTGGGTCCATAAGGAAGTTTTCTAGCCGTGAAATTCAATCCATATGTTTTTGAAAGAAGTGGTATTAGGGTTAAAGTATGCTTCATAAGTGGAGTGTGGTACTTATGGATTATCAAATATAGGTTGGGGTATATAATTTTTATAAGGGGGGATATTGTGGAATGGTAGCTGAATTATAATAAGGATGAATATTACGAAAAAGTATAGGAGTTGGTGAATGGTGATACGTCTGCTTATATGGTAGGTGGTTATTCACTAGGAAACAAGAAGATGTTTCAATAAGTTTATCGAGACTGGGTGAACCTCTTATATGATTAGTTGTTTTGATAAGTTGTCGCGGAGGTTGTCTAATTACTGCCTCTCTGAACGTATGAAGATTTGCTAGGAGAGGACGTGTTTCACACATACCGTGATTATCAGGTGCGGGTGTTGAGCTTTGTGAATTACTAGAGTTAATTTAAATTAGAGATTCGCATTGCATTCGTTCATTATTATCTGAAGTAAGTATAGTGGAACTGATAAATTTCCTTTTTTATAGCCACAGCTATCATGCAAATAGTGCCTTATTTCTTTAATGGCAATCATAAAATATTATCTGCCCATCTACTATTCCCATACAAACTTACTAAGAAGGTCTAGACAGTATGCCGTTACACAGACTGCAACATACTTTCAACGCTTATAAGGGTACAAGACTGGTCAAAGTTCTCCCTTTCAAACTATTTTCTATCTAGCGGAGCGACGTTGTTCTAGCTTACAAAATACTGCGAATCGAAAATCACCCGCTCCGAGATATAATAAAAATAATCTCCCCTCGAAATACACGTAGTCTCTCAAGTTGCCTCGCAATACCGCACTCAAGGCTTGACTGTCGGCGCCATTTCTTCTTTGTGCGTATCTGCTTTCTATGAAATGCACTACCGCAAGACGTTGTGAATGCAACAACATTTGATGTTTTCAAAGCAAAACTAGATGCATATATCCAAAAGAACCCCAAAATGGGCCCTGTGTGTTGAATCAATATGAATCCTGACAAACACACACCGTCTTGACGTGCCGTGCGGTTGGATTAATTTTGACCTCCGATATTTTTGGATATAACTTTCTTGGTTTTCATCAGATCGGTTTGATTTTTGGATATCTATCTGAAAGCTTGCTACGTCGGATCTATTCATACAAGAATCATCCATCAGCGACGTGTCGTTCTTTGTGTACGTCAACCGTGGATTTTTCTACAGTTGGTTCGTTTATTGGAATCGCCTTTGTGTTTCTGAAGTTCGATTACCCCATTGGTGTTTATCACTGTCGGGAACTACTCGGAGAAATACACAACGTGATATCAAATTCACGCTAAAAATCTCAAAGGGAATCTGGCAAATTAGCAGCTAAATCGAGTGACGAAATTTTCCGACAACCCGTCATTTTCCGTCAACTCTGCCCAATACCACACAAACCAACCGCAGCCGTATCGATTTTTGTGCTCTGATTTGTACTTTTGGTTGACCCCGTTAACATGAAACAATCTGATGTTCGCGAAACGTGCGTCGTCTGCATGAAAGTCGTCAGTGGTAAGGTCAAATCTGTCACGTGTCAAAACTGTTCCCACAAATGCCACGCAAAATGCGACAAATCATTGACCTCGGATGCGCTATCGATCCTGATGGATGAAAACATGCCTGGTGTATGCTACGTGTGCAAAAGTTGTCGAGCTAAACCAAACGCAGATTTAACTGCTCGAACAAGTGTTGCGCAAAGCAACCTGGATGATCGGATGCTGAGCTTAGAGCTTATCATACAAACGTTGAAGACATCGGTAGAGACTCAAAATTCTCAGTTTGCCAGTATGTTTTTCAATAAATCGGAAACCACTGACGGTAATACCAGTCAGATAAACGCTAAATCTTCGATCTTTCAACACGAATGTTCAGCTGTTGCAAATGTGCCGGATTGTCTTGAGGAGCGACTGTTAAAGGCCTGTCTGCCCAAAACATCCCTGGTTCGCAAAAAGATACGAAGCCAAAGCCACCTGCTCACCCGAAGGATCAGCGAAAACCCTTAGGTTCAAAACCAAAAGTCATCGTGCAAAACACTCCCAAAGTGGACACTATAGGTATTCGATCTAAGGTAGTTGAAACGTCCAGCAACCAGCGAAAGCGCCAAACACACAGTGTACATTCAGTCCATGGACTAAGTGTGATTTGCACCAACGTAAAGGAAACGAGTGCCACCTTACTAGGGGACAGGCTAGAGCACGATAAAGAAGAATGGAAAAGGTTGTGCAACAACATGGACTTGGAGCCAGTTGAACCACTATCATTGATACGACTAAGTCGTAAACCTACTTTTTCAAATCTGGACCAGCCAAGATTGCTTAGAATCACGGTTCACTCTGAAAGGGATCTTGAAAACATCTTACTATCCGCTTTTCTCCTGCGTAAGGAGCGTTCAGAGACCACTGCAAGGATCTTTGCTGATGTGCCCTGGTGGGAAAGGGCCCGAAAGGACCAGCAACAAAACCAAACGAAACAGAGGGATGATCGAAGTATAATCCTTTTGGGAGTTCCAGAAGCTGATGAAGCAACTGATAAAGCGGTGCAGCGCAAACACGATCAGTTACAATGGAGATTCCTCAGTGATATACTTGGTTTGCATGATGTAGCTGTGACGGACATGTTCCGCATCCCCAAATCTACGAATTATAAGGGCATCGGTCCTAAGCCCCTTAAAATAACGTTCTTGCGTAATGATATGTAAAAACTCGTTGGGAAAATGGCCGCAGAATAATATTGCGAGAAATTAGACTAGGTGCATCGAAACACCATATTGGAAATATAGATGCACCACTAAGTTCAATAGAAACACTACCAAGTCAATCAGTTGTTGACGTGTCAGAAACAATTTCAGCAGATACGATAGATCACTGTGTTCCAACAGTACAACCCCAAAACGATCAAGCATCCCTGCAAGCAAAAAACCTTCAGTTGCCGACTCTGGAGGAGTCGGCCTAACATATATTCTGCACTCCACTAGCCTTCTTCCCCACACCCCATCCTTGTTGAGAAAAACAACTATGAAATGCATCTACACCAACGCACAATGTCTCGGAAACAAAATCGGTGAACTGCGTGCAGTTTTTTCTGAGATGTTCACCAGACATCATCGCCGTAACGGAAACGTGGCTGCAGACTCAGCAAACAAATAGTGAACTTGAATTACCAGGAATGTCACTTATTCGTCATGACCGTGAAACCAGAGGAGGAGGAGTAGCTTTGTATTATAGCCAAAACCTTCTGTGCCGTGAGATTACGGATCCAGACATCGTGTTACTGGATACACTCTGGTGCTCAATCCGACTAGCTAACGGCGAAGACTGTGTTTTGGGAGTAGTATATCGCCCACCGTCTGCACAGGAAACTTACAATCTGGCCCTACTGGATAAAATTCGCATGGTTACTTCCAGATACACTTGTGGATTTTTGATTATGGGTGACTTCAATTTACCGAATCTGCAGAGCAGCACCATTTACCCAGAACACTCCCTCGAGCGCGCATTCAGTGAGTTGTTTGACGATATTCCTCTTTATAACCACATTACATGTAATACCCGATACCGCGGAAACGATTTACCCTCACTCTTAGATCTCGTTCTGACAAGCAATGAACATGACATTGATAACGTTGCTTACGAAAGTCCACTGGGACTAAGTGATCACGTCGTCATCCAGTTTGACTATCTGTTTGAAGCTGTAAGAACAAATGATGCCCGTAAAAGAGTTAGGCGGATCAACACTATGGCGTTGAGTGATGCTCTGAAAAACACGTTTAACTGCCAACCGGAAACCAGCAACGTACATGACTTTTGGATATGGCTAATATCTAATCTCAAAAGTTCAATCGAAGTGAGCTCCGAATTTGTCCTCAGGAACTCAAGAAAAAACTTTGAATTTAAATTAAGAAGCCGAACTCGTAAGTGGTTAACGGTACGAAACATTGCTTGGCGACACCATCGGCAAAACCCATCATCCGAGACCTGGGAAACATTCCGTTTACTGCGGAACAAAGTAAACAAATTTGTCATCCAAGACAAGTTGTGCTTCCAAGAAGTGATATCAAGCATGATGGAGCGAAACCCCAAAATACTATATCGTATGGTTAACGATCAAGCTAAGGTGAAACCTGGAGTAGCGTCCGTGAACACATCAGCTGGACCAACAACAACTGCAGCAGAAACTGCTGATGCTTTAGCCACGTTTTATTCATCGGTATTCAACCCGATAGAACATGCAATAAACAGCCCAAATCCAACACTTTCAAACACGGTTGCCCTAAGTGAAATAAGTGTCACTGAGAAACGCGTCCTCCAAGGTTTATTTAATCTTAAAACCGGAAAGTCTCCTGGGGCCGACGGAATAACCCCGAAAATATTGAAGCAATTTGCGAGTTTGGTATACAAACCACTCACTTATCTGTTCGAGCAAACACTGGCAAGTGGAGTGATTCCTACAGATTGGAAACGAGGAATAATTTCTCCAATTTACAAAGGTGGAAATCGCTCCGATGTTTCCAATTACCGACCCGTTACTCTGTTACCAGTGATTTCAAAATTACTTGAGCGACTCATTGTTGACGATCTAATGAAACACTTCGAGAATAATCAGTTGCTTTCGAGGAACCAGCATGGATTCAGACGAAATTATTCCTGTTTGTCTAATTTACTGGTAACGCTAGATGATTGGACAAAATCGGTAGATAAAGGACAAGCAATACACGCGTGCTACTTGGATATTTCAAAAGCATTCGATCGTGTTGACCATTCCCTACTACTGCAGAAGCTTGAAAGGCTTGGTATCACTGGAAAGTTGCTGAATTGGCTAAATGACTACCTAACAAATCGCACTAACCAGGTACGTGTTGATGGTGCATTATCCAAACCAATTGCAGCAACTAGCGGAGTTCCCCAAGGCTCAGTCCTTGGTCCGATCCTCTTTCTGGTTTATGTCAATGAAATACCGGAAATTGTTCGATGTAACATTTCGTTATTTGCGGACGACATAAAGATTTGGCGCAGCATTCGTAGTCCAGAAGACTGTCTGCTATTACAAAAGGATCTTGATACGCTTCACAGCTGGTCGTTGAAGAACAAACTGCCGTTTAACTTCAACAAATGCAGGATCATGAATGTGGGGAATCGAGTAGAGTTCACATATCACATAGGTTCCCATGTCCTCGAAAAATTGCAGTGAAGAAAAAGATTTGGGTGTCTGGATATGCTCCAGTTTAAAAACATCACTTCAAACTAACAGTGACTTTAAAAAAGCAACACGTGTTCTAAATCTACTCAAACGTGTATTTGGGAAATTTTCGCCCAAGATATTCCCAAGGATCATGAATACATACTTGAGATCAGTCATGGAATACGGTGTGCAGTCATGGTCTCCGTGGCTCAAGAGGGATGTGGAACTTATGCAGCGAATCTATCACCGCTCAACGAAACTAGTTCTCAGCATCCGAAACAAACCATATAAGGAAAGGATAGCTCAACTGAATCTTTTCGATTTTCCCTATCGACGAATCAGAGGAGACCTTATCTTACTTTACAAAATATTCCATACCCCGAACCATCCATTACAGGATTTATTCACGAGAAGGGATACGAGGAATTATCAGACCCATGAATATGTGCTGGTCGTACCCCATTTCCGCCTGAACTGTAGAAGGTATTTTTACTCTGTCCGTGTCTGTTTTACTTGGAACAGTTTACCTTCAACTGTTGCTCACGCCACTAACTTACATGACTTTAAAACGAAATTCGACGAATTTTTATTGCATTATTCGTTTCCAGAACACTTATATACTGTTTAATCTATGTTCTTATATTGTTCATACACTTAACTTTAAATTTTTACCATCCTATGGTTGTTGTTGTTGTTAAGCTTGTTGCTTTTTAGACCATTAAAAACCTTGAATTACCTTGAAAAACATACAACAATGTGTTTTTGTTTACATTTTCTTTTTTGTAATAGTTGTCATCCAATGGTACATGTAAAGCAATTGCTTTTTTTCACCATAAAATCTTGATTCTTAATTCTATATCTTTTACATTTCATTTGACAATTTAAGAGATGCTTCACAGAGCTGACAGTCCTAAAAAGCCCGTAAAACAAGCTGCGCTAGGGAACTTGGAAAATAAATTAAAAGAATGGACTGCTGTCGCAATGGACGATAATCATATTTTCGCTCGTTTACGTTTCCAAGAACAATTAAATGGCCTCAAACTTATTCTAGACCACAAACTGAACTCTGCAGTACGTATAGCACTGAATAGTTGTGGCAAAGCGCAATCACTTAGCTGATTAATAAAATCAAGATCATTGAACACAAATAACAACTCAGATTTTATTATTGAAGATCGAACGTTCAATCCTGCAGAAATCAGAATTGCATACCGTGATGTATGCTGCGAAGAATTTCTTGCATATTTCAATACTACATGTAATAATTCTCGCTATGAATATAACACAAGTTCATTTGAATCATCTAGTTTATTGCAAACTATATCCATGTGATATTGATGAAGTCTGTAGTCCATTTGAAGAATGTGTGGTGATGATTTAAATTCGTCTGCTGAACCTTATTAACATTTAATAGAATTTGGAATCTTCCGTTTATGGGTGGAAACTTGCTCTAGATTACTCGAAAAATAGTAAAAATAGCTATCCTAAATCACTTATCTCCTAGTTTCTTCTTTAGAGCGCAACATGGCTTCCTGAATAAAAGATTTTGCATTACATGCCAGCTTGAATACCTTGACTATATTACTTCATCGTTTGAGGAAGGTTTGGCAGTTGTAGTTGTCTTCCTGAATATAACTAAAGCATTTGATACTGTTCCTCATAAGTTATTATTATCGAAACTTAAATCATATGGCATAGGTGGTAATCTTCTTTCCTGGTTAACTTCTTTTCTTACCTGTCGCACTTACTCCGTTGACGTTAATGGCCATAGATCTCGCACCCTGCCAATTCGAAAAGTTTGTAATGTATCAGTTTATTCCAGTAATTATTTGTAACGAGGAACATGGCGAGTAATTTACACAAAGTATGAAGGCGTATTTTACACCGATTCTCGTTGAATAACCTTAAGTTTAGGGCATGCCACAGCGCATTCAGCTATCAGATTGCGAGTGCTATTGCAATGTTTTGAACAAAAAGTTATAGACATTTTTCTGAAACATAGTCTGAGTTTATGTTTATTCGATGAGTAATATTAAAAGAACTTATGTTAAGTATATTGATTGCTTCGCACTGGCTAACGTAACCAAGTATTCCAAAATGATTTACATTATCGCCGACTAATTCGAAGAAATACATGAGATGATCACCGAAACCAGAATGCACATTATGAGGCAAAGACTCCACAGCTGTTGCTTTGAATGATTTAACCATAGTAAACCATGGCGAAATTTTGTTTCTGTGGTTACCGTTAATGTGCGTATTTTTTCATCGCTACGAAGATTTCTGTGGTGTATTCGCAAAAGCATTCGTGATGAAATCTGTTTGCAAGCATGTTTTCAGATCACCTATAAAATTTAGTGACATGTGTATCGTGTTAATGATTTAAATGTTGTTTCTTGCGTTAACCAGTTTAGCACGTTCCCAAAACTGGACAGAAGTGACTTTAACTGAAACAATTTATGTTCTTCTTCTTCTTCTTGATAGACGACAGAGGGTCAAGCCCTTGTAAGCCGCTATAATGACTTACGGGTTCGCCGTTTGCCAATTTATTAAGTGCGGTAAGATCGGCTTGCAGGGTCCATCACAATCATTCGCGGACGAGAGGATGGCGCCAGCTTTGATATCATCTGCGAAGCCGTTCTTATGTTGCAAATTATATCAAGTTATGGCGCCTCCTCCTCATTCCTCCCTGATGTGATGACCTGCAGCCATCTTACCCAATTAATAACTGGGCAACGTCGAACCAGCTTCCCTTTCAAACCCACGAAAATCCGATCTCTCCGCCTCCGCACGTGGCGAACCTAGTTACAAGCTCGGGAAACCCGAACTTTCGTGCGGTATCTGAAACATACCTCGCGTATTGGTTTCAAAGTGATCATTGGGTGCTCAGCCCAATGTTCCCTCGCATCAGCAGTCGCCATCGCAACTTATGGCTTCCTCAAAAGGGTATTCGGTCTTTTGACCGCCCGCCTCTTTTCTTTTCCTCGCTCCTACGACGCGTACATCAGACCCACCTGAATATGGCGTGTTCCGTTGGTCTCCATGGTTAAAGCGTGACATCACCCTAAGAAAAGCTCAACGGAGGTTCACAAAGCTCGTCAAAGGACCTGCAGTTTTACTGAACTATGAGGACCGCCTCCAGCAACTCCACGTGTTCCCGATTCAGTTACCGTCGCATCCAGGGATCTGATACTGGTTTTTTCCAGATCCCTCAAGGAGAACAAACAACTCCGTGCCATGGACTG